>JABUQX010137795.1:7500-18691 GCA_015478945.1 Trachelipus rathkii | reverse complement strand
TGTTCCAGCTTGCTTCAACTATATCTAGCATAACATCACACTCCGTAAAGGTACTGTTCCTCTCAACTCGTTAACCTGCATTAACCTATAACTCTTTATTAATCTACGTCTACTCTTCAAACCCATCCTTTTCTCTACATCTACACCCCTCAAAATCTTTCCTTACTATCCAATTTACACTCTATCAATACTATCTCATCTCCTAGATTCACCCTCACAAAACCATATTTAATATATAGGCATATTATTATAATATATTAATTATCTATTTTATATATATAATATTATATATATTATATAATATATTTTACCTTTATATATTCATTATAATCTATATTATTATATATATATATATATAAATATTAATTATTATACTATTTATATATATATATTTATATAATATATTATATATATAATATTTATTATATATAATATATTAATATATATATATATATATATATATACTATTCTATATATATATATATATTAATAATATTATATATACATATATTTATTTTATATATAATTAAAATGAGGTATTAGTGTGGGGGAGTTCGTCGATCCTTTTCCGTATGGTGGCGCTTGTTTCTGGGCAATTATTACTGTATTGGGTTGTGCAGGGTCTTTCCCACGTCGGTGGGCACTGTTATTAGGGGGTCACAGGGTGGCCTGGTTTGCTTCGCTTTGGTTCGCGTGACTCTGAGGGGTTCGGCTCCAGTGGTTGCCGCCAGGTGGCCTCCTCCTCTTCACTTTACTGTGACATTTTTCTTCACAAGAGTTTTTCAAATTTGTAGGATACCTTTTGTTTTTTTGTTCCCCATGCTTGGTTACACTTTGGTTCTGTTTGCCTTTTCGTGGGATTATGACTCTTAGACGGGTTTGCACTTGATTTTTTGTTACATATTAGCAGTTGATGTCCCTTTGTTTCGTTAAGCTTTAATATCGTAGTTAAACCTGGCATCTTAGATCGGCCATTTGGTATTTTTGTTATATTATCGTCCTCATTGGATTAGCTGGCTACAGCTCTCACCGCTTGACGATTGTTGATTGTTGCCCACAGTGTACATGGTTACGTTTTGTCCCGACGTGTTCGGTACTTTTTCCGTGCTGTTTAGTGCAGATTTTGTTCTGTTGTGTTTGGTCCGTGTTTTTCACTTGTGTTGATTTGTGTTGTTTCTTTCTTGTTTGGTTATGTTAATGTTGTTTCTTAATGTACCGTGTTCCGTTAGACTACATATTCGAGGTTAACGTACTTATCCCTTTTTTTGTGTTCCATCTGTGATCACTTTGTTACTTGTTTACGTTATTCGTTGGTCTGTTGCAATTACAGGTCCCTGATCCTTTTTGTTAAATATTCTCATGTGATGTACACTCGTTACATCTGTTCGAGTCTGCCTTTGGACCTATGCTGGATCCCGTATTGTCATGCCAATGTTAGTACATTTAACACCCCGGTGTTGTGTGGAACTTTGTTTCCTGTAATCGTTTATAGTGTTTTAAGTTTGTGTTCGCTTGGTCGGGTTGTACTTTTTTCTTCACAATTCATACTGGCTCTGTTTAGCTTCTATGTGCCACATGTTATGTTTAGCATATCTTCGCTGCTTGGTATTCGAAAAATCTTTTTTGTGCTAATGTTTATCCCGAATGGTCTCGAACTGCGAAAAGTAAAATGCAATAGTGTTAAATGTAAAATTAACATTGATATGTTAGAGATATGTTTGAAAAAAGGTATAAATAGGTTACGTTTTGTACCCTGTGCTAGGTACTTTACTGTATGTTAAGTATGGCACTTTGTTAATGTTGACTGTTTATTCAGGCGTAAAGTGTGTTAGGTTTTTTCATTGTACATTATATTCCTAGTTTGGTACTGTATGTTAGCTTTATTAAATGTGAAAACAATGTTACGTTAGATTAATTGGTTGGTAGTATATAAAGAACTTATTTTTTGTAACTATGTTATTATTATTGTTGTTGTTGTTTGTTGTTGTTGTTGTTGTTGTTGTTTGTTGTTGTTGTTGTTGTTGTCTAACGAGAAAATATACCCTTTTTGATATGGCTCGTTCGTGCGTCGTATTCTTGATTACTTTCTTGGTTTAAAGAAAGAATCTCATTACTTAAAGGATTGTATATCTCTATTCTTTTCAGGTAGGATATTTTTTAACCTTGCTGATCGATGAATCGCCCGCCTCTCTATGCTTGTTTGCATGATATCTTTAGAGAGTTTGTTATTTCAATTAGTACTTTACTAGTGTTTAAGTGCGGGTATTTGTTAATGTTACAGTTTTATTCGTGTTGTAAGTTGTGTTAAAGGTTTGTCTTATGTAACATATTTTCTAGTTTGTTCGCTTGTTGCTCTTATTATGTGGAAACTTTATTACGTGAGTATTTCTTGATGCAGTATGATATTGACCAGTGTTTTGTGATAAATTTTAAGTTAAATATTCATGTTATATTATTAACATTGTTATGTTAGAGATCATGCTTGAAAAAGTACTAATTAAATGTACGGCCACGCCTAGCAGGACAGTTCTTTATTGGTATTAAGTGCGGAACTTTGTTAATGTTAGCAGTTTTATTCTTGCTTAAGATGTGTTAGGTTTGTCGTTATATATTATATTCTTAGTTCTGGTATGTATGTTGGCTTTATAAATGTGAAAACTTTGTTTAGTTAGAGTATACTTATTGATTGTATGATAATTATACCGGTTTGGCAATTTTTGTTAAAATATTACAAAGTTGATGTTAAAATTAACATTGTTATGTTAGGGATATGCTTGAAAAAGTAAGATAAGGTTACGTTTTGCATACCATGTTAGTTATTTAAAGTGTTAGTGTGAGCCTTTGTTAAATGTTACCGTTTATTCGTGTGTAAGTTGTGATAGGTTTGTTCTTTGTACCTTATTTTCTTAGTTCATGTTACGTTATTTAGCTTTATTGGATTGGTGTGGAAACTTTATTACGTTAGAGTATATTCGTTGCTCAGTATGATAATTAACCAAATGTTGTGATACACTTCTTTTGTTAAATGTTACTGTGTTGTGTAAGAAATAACGTTAATCATGTTAGAGATATGCCATGCAAAAAGGTAGAATAGGCTCACGTTTTGCAGTGTTAGCTACTTTACAGGTGTTAAGTGGTGGAACTTTGGTTAATCGTTAACAGTTTATTCGTGTGTATGTTTGTGTTAGGTTTGTTTTTGTACATTATTTTCTTAGTTCATGTTAACTTTATTGTTAGTTTTATTGATGCGGAAACTTTATTGTTGGAGTATATTCATTGATCAGTATGATCATTAGACAAGGTTGATAAATTTTTGCTAAATATTACAATGTTAATATAAATTAACATTGTTTTGTTAGAGAGATATGCTTAAAAAAGTAAGAATATGTTACGTATTTGTATGCTTATGTTAGTTACTTACTGGTGTTAAGTGTTGGACTTTGTTAATGTTAGCAGTTTTATTCTTGCTAAAGATGTGTTAGGTTTGTGCGTTGTACATTCTATTCTTAGTTCTGGAATGCTATAGTTGGTTATTAATCGTGACAACTTTTGTTACGTTTAGAGGTATAATCATTGATCTGTATGATAATTACACACGGTTATGGTAAATTTATTATTAACAATATTACAGTCTTAATGTAAAAAACAGCGATATGTTAGAAAAGTGTAGGTAGGTACGTCTTTTTTTGCTATGTTAGTTACTTTACTGTTGTTAAGTGTGGAACTTTGGTTAACGTTAAGAGTTTATTTCTGTTTAAGAATTGCTAAGTTTGTGTTGTGGGTTATAATTCTTAGGTCAGATGATGCTAAGTAAGCTTTATTAATGTGAAAAACTTTGTTAGTCAACATATATTCCCTTGATCAGTGTATAAAGAACTTGATTTTATTTTATTTATCCAAAATACTACTGGAATGTGACTATGAAATCAATAGATTCAATATATCAATAAGATCAAGGATGGATAAGGAAGAGGGGCGCGGAATGGTAGCTGGAGGTGGTTTGATTTACTCGTTTATGCTTCTAGGGTAGTAAAAAGTACAACTCTTTAGTAAAAATATGGACTTGCATCAATAGAATCAATAGATCAATAGATCACAAACTGGACAGGAGGGTGGAAGGAGGGTGCTTGGATTATGGTTTGATTTACTGAATTTACTGCTTTAGGGTATATGTAAAACACATCAATTTTAGTAAAAATATGAAACTTGAATCAATAGATCAATAGATCACATCTGAACATTAGGGATGCGGGATGGTGGTTGGATGGTGGATTGATTTACTGATTTACTGATTTAGGGTATGTAAAACGTTACAATTTTAGTAAACAATTTGACTTAAATCAATGATCAGTAGATCACTAGATCTTTCATTAATTAGTCAAGATCACAACTGGTACAAGGTAGGGTGGCGGGATGATGGTCTATCATGGTGGTCTCTGATTTACTGATTTAACTACTTTAAGGTATGTAAAAACAAAATTTTTAAGTTATAAACAAAAAGAATAAGAAATTTTATTTATTTATTTATTTATTTTTTTATTTTTATTTTTTCTTTATGGTTCTGAAACCATTATTTTCGAAATCTACAGACCCCATAACACTATATAAGACATCCAATAATTGGATCATTACCAAATATTTAATCATCGGCAACCGCACGCGGGCCTGCACGGTGCAAGGTGTCAATCCTACTCCTCTGAGTCAGATTCCTTCTTCAATTCTTTCCATCCTTATTCCTTCCTTCTCTTCTTTCTTCCTCCTTGACTCGGTTTTTGCACTCTGTGGGAATTTTTTTTTTTTTTTCAGTTGGGACCCCCCTAATGGGGGTCCTAGATCCCCTTTACGGACTTATAACCCTCATATTCGACATCTACGGGATCGATAACTCATATAAGAACACCAATATTGTATTGTTATCGAATGGTTTTTATTCGGCAGCCAGCAGTGCTCAGCCGGAGGCCGATGCAAACTCCTCCAAAACAGGTTGTGCTGAACAGAGCGGAACCGGAGTCAGACCCGGAGTTGAACCTGAGCCTGAACCGGAGTCGCAGGAACCACATTAGCAAACGCTGAAGGTGGCTCAAAAATTGATTCCCTACGGGAATCAATTTTTTACGAACTATCACAAACATACGTTTGCGCGATCGGCCAGGTGTCCACCTGGCTCTAACTCACTTTTAGGCCTAATCTTTGCTCGCTCAGATCACGCAACAAGGGGTTAAGCGCAATATCAGTGTCTACCCTCAGGGGCGCCCCCATTTATATACATCCCACCGACTTGAAATTTACCCTGTTTCGAGCTTAACCCATACATAGATTATATTCCAAGTTTAAAAGTGATAGCTCTATTCCTTCATATCGAAAAGGGTGGTATCGACGAACTCCCCCCATCACTACTTTTTTATTATTATTATTATTATTATTATTATTATTATTATTATTATTATTATTATTATTATTATTATTATTATTATTATTATTATTATTATTATTATTATTATTATTTTTATTATTATTATTATTATTATTATTATTATTATTATTATTATTATTATTATTATTATTATATTATTATTATTATTATTATTATTATTATTATTATTATTATTATTACATCAAAAAATTGAGATCACGCAGTGATCTCAATTTTGAGCCGCCTTGTGCTCAGCTCCGACTCCGACTCCGGTTCAGCCACCTGTTCCGCACCGCACCGCACCCACCGCACGACTGCTCAGGCCACAACTTCAGTTTTCGATTCCATCAGCAAGGCGCTTTTTGGTCTGTCCCGTTTTGAACACGACCTCCCTGTATATATTATATATATATATATACTATATATATATATATTTATATGTTATATATTAATAATATATATATATATATATATATATATATATAATTATAGGAAAAAAATATATATATTATTATTATATATATATATATATATCTTTTATTATTTATATATATATTAGGTGGAATAATTTTTAGTCTCCGGCTCGGGCCTCAGGCCTATTGCTCGATATATTTCCCATGGGTTAGGTTATCGGTATCGGGTTAAATTCGGAGGGGGTTAGATGATGGCTAACCTGTTGTATTCAACATTACGTCCCGGGTTCCCCGAAGGGGAACTACCCCATTTAACAATCGAAAGTTTTCGTAATAGACTGAAATTTGGTGAGAGGATTCGAGTTGAGTAATAACTAGAAAGAGTGGTATAGGCATTTGGAGGAGCTGGAGCCGGTGCGGAGCCATGTTAATAAACAGACGTATAACAACAATGTTAGTGTCCTTATATAGGTTATCGAATCCGTAAGCACGAATTGAGGGTTATAAAGTCCGTATAGGGTTCTAGGACCCCTTGAGGGGGTCCTGATGAAAAAAAGTCCCAGAGTGCAAAACCCGAGGAATGAAGGAGGAATGAAGAGTGATGAAAGGAAGAATAAGAGGGAAGATGAAGAAGGAGTCTAACTCAGAGGAGTAGGAGCTGACACTGGCAACACCGGGTGCTGGCTCCGGCGTGCGGTTGCGAAGTTTATTAATATTTGTGTAATGTTTACAATATTGGTGGTCTTTACATATGTTTTGGGTCTGTAGATTAGAAGAATAATGGTTCCGACCATCAACAAAAATAAAAATAAAAATAAATAAATAATAAATTTCTTATTTTTGTTTATAATTCCAAATTTAAGTTATTACATACCCTAATCAGTAATCAGTAAATCAAACCACATCTCAACCACCTACTGGCCAGTCGTGATCTTTGATCTCTGATCTATGATCTATTGGATCTATTGATTCAGTCATATTTTTTACTAAAATTGTCATGTTTTTTCATACCTAAAGCAGTAAATCAGTAAATCATAAATCAAACCACCATCCACCTCCTGCCCTGTTGTGATCTATTGATCTATTGATCTATTGATTATTGATCATCATAATTTTTTTCTACAATTGTCATGTTTTCCACACCCTAAAGTCGTAAATCAGTAAATCAAACACATCCTGCACCCACTGTCATCCTTGATCATGCTCTTTGATCCTATTGTTTAGGTCACATTCGCGTTAACCATGGATAAACATAATAATCAAGTTCTTTATCAAATAATCATATATGTTGACGTAACAAAGTTTTCACTTAAATAAGCTAACATAGATCATCTAATGAATATAACCCACAAAGACAAACCTGACAAGCATTATTAAAACAATGAATAAACTGTTAAAATAAAAAGTTCATACTTAACACAGTAAAAGTAACTACATTCATACAGAAACGTAACTTATTCACACTTTGTAAAGCATATCTCTAACAAAACAATGTTAATTTTACATTAACACGGTAATATTTAACAAAATTATACAATTTCAAGCAAACGAGAGGAAGTATGCTAACGTAAAAAGTTTTCAACACTAATAAAGCAACATAGCATCACCTAAGCTAAGAATATAATATACAACGCAAACTGATACATCTTTAAGCAGATAACGCTAATTACAAAGGCCAAACTATAACAGTAAAGTAACATAACAAGACATACAAAAACATAATCCATTCACATTTTCAAAACATATCACACATGACAATGTTAATTTTACATTACATAGTAATTAAAAAAAAGGTTAAATAAGTTTACTGAACCATCATAAACCTACGGGTAAAGAAAACAAAGATAAGGTTTCTCCATCAGTAAAGCTAAACTAATGACCATAAATACTTAACATACAAAAAGAGAATAAACAGCTATATTAAACAACCTAATCAAGTAAACCGACATGACGAGGGAGTAAAAAAGTGTGGATATTTGCTCTGACATAGATTTTCATTAATGACTAATTTATTAAAGTTTATGTAGGTACATAAAACATAAATTTATTTTAAATATATTAATTCATCTAATCAGATTACATAGGATTCAACATAACTTGGGTACGTTCTATATATCTCTCTAAAGATTCAACACCCTTTGAAAAGAATGTAAGTTATAGATGCTTTAGGCCACTAAAACATTTTCGGCGTAATGTCGATTCGCAGCACTCTTCTCTCATACAAGGAGAAGACTTCCAGCTGATAGTTATTACACATCCTGTATACTGCATTATACGGGAAACCAATGTTTCGCTGTAATATCATAGATTAACATGTGGCCATAATGTATTAAGTTCCAGTATGTCTAATGTTAAGTGCGATGTTTAATTCGTTTTTTTATTTTAAGCATGCTGTAATATTTTCAGATGTTCGAACTGTGAAACCTATTACTGTGTTAACTGATGATGATGTATTAGAAAACGTGAGCATGGTTACTTTTGTGAGTATGCTTAGGTTTGCCGAGAAATTTTGCTAATGTCTACGTTTATTCTAGTTAAATGATGTATACTCGGACGAGTGACACTTTGATGGAGATAGTGTCAATTCATAGTTCAGATGCGGTATCTTTGATAGATTGTCGCTTTGTTGAGGGATTGTTGTTAGAGTAAACTCTTTAAGTTGCTGATTGCAGGAAAAGTGGGGAATATCGAGTATTGGTTGCTGTTTAGCTACTTTCCTTTGATAAGTAGGGAATTTTCAGGATGTAAGCGGATTATTCATACGCGAGGTATGTGTTTGCATTTGTGCATTATATTCTTAGTTCAGGTTATGATTGTTGCTTTTTTGATGCTAACAACTTTGTTTCGTAGCATATTTAGTAGGTCGTATACATAAAGAACTTATTTTATGTTATGTTTATCCAAAATGATACTCGAAATATGACTTGGATCAATAGTTCAATAGATCACTGGCGGATGGGATGGACTGCAGGGTTTGGATGGGTTTGATTTCTGATTTACTGATTTACTGCTTAAAATCAGTAAACTATTAACTTTACTATGATATTTTATTCAAGAACTTATTTTTATGTTTGTCAGGTTAAAATTTGTTATTTTTATAGTTATGTTTTAGTTAAAACTTTGTTATGTTTGCAATTATCGTTGTGATGTGATATTCTAGAGATGATATATAATTTTTGTTAATATACGAGTTGATGTAAAAACTTTGATACGTTAGCATTAATTCGTTGTCTGTATGATGATTAGCCAGGGTTATGATAAATTTTTGTTAAAATTACGATGGTTATGTAAAATTAAATTGATACTGTTAGAGACTGCTGGAAAATAGAAATAGTTACGTTTTTGTTCGAAGTGTTAGGTACTTTACGTTGTTAAGTGCGGAAGTTTGTTATGTTAGTAGTTTATTCGTACGTATGTGTTGTCTTAGGTTTTTCGTTGTACTTATATTCTTGTTAAGTTATGTTTGTTTATTAATGTAAAAACTTTGCATACGTTAGCATATATTCGATGTTAGATTAAAAACATATTTTCTGTGTATGTTTACGAGAAATGAATATCGAAATTATGGACGATGAATCAAAGATCAATAGATCAAGGGCTGTGGTGGGAGGGGTGGGGGGTGGGGTTGATGATTTTGATTTTACTGATTTACTGATTTACTGCTTTAAAATCAGCAAACTATTACAATTTCTTATGATATTTTATTCAAAGGAATTATTTTTTTTATGTTATGTTTGGTCACTTTGTTTATGTTTACAGTTTTCGTAGGTCTGATGTAGATTAGTCAAGGTTTATGATAAATTTTTTGGATAAATATTACTCGTGTTTTTGTAAAATTAACTTTAATATGTTAGAGATATGTTTGGAAAAAGTATGATAAGTTCGTTTTGTATGCCAATGCTAGTTCTTTACTGGTGTTAAGGGTGGAACTTTGTTAATGTAAACTGTTTATTAGTGCGTAAGTTGTGTTTAGTTTGTCGTTGTCCATTATTTTCTTAGTTCAGTTATATGATGCTTGTTAGCTTTATTAATGTGAAACATTGTTATGTTAGCATATATTCCGCTGGTTAGTATATAAGAACTCAATTTTTGTGCGTAGTTTACTGGAATGATACTTGAAATGCGACGTAAATCAATAGTGTTAATCGTAAAATAACATTGGATATGTAGAGATATGTTAAAAGTGTGAATGGCTTACGTTTTGTACGCTGTGCTAGGTCCTTTACTGTTGTTAACGCTGAAACTTTGTTAATGGTTAGTAGTTTATTCATGCGTAGGTGTGTTGGGTTTTGTCATTGTACATTATATTTTAGTTCGGTCAACTTATTTAGCTTTAATAATGTGAAACAATGTTACGTTAGCATTATTCGTTGGTTAGTATAATAAAGAACTTATTTTTTGTATTTATGTTATTGTTGTTGTTGTCTAACGAGAATATATAGCCTTTTGAACTGATATGGTTCGTTCGTGCGGTGTATTCTTGATTTCTCGAACTGATTGGTTAAAGGAAAGAATTCATTATATAGGATTGTTTATACACTTAATTTTTCTTCAGTAGGTATTTTTTTGCTGTGCTGATAACAATGACATTCCCGAATCTTCTAGCCTTGTGTTGCATATCTTCACGAGGAGTTTCCGTTATTTCCAACGACTAGTGTCCATTTATATTTTAATCTGTAAACCGAATGGTGGTCAGCTACATTGCTGTATTCCATCCAGTGGATCAATTAATTAGACCTCATATCAGTTTGTGTTGATGGAATTCCATCAAGATTATCGACATCGGTCAGGATGGGTAGAGGATAAGTGTGTGTTTCCGATGGATCCACGCGTGTGGAAGTATTAACTGGAACAGACAGCGTAGGTGGTTTTCCTAAGAATAGACGTTTGTGTTCGTCGTGTGACGATATTAAAAGCGTTGATGTAGCGTCTCTGGGAAACCCTCGATTGTATGACCTTCATGAGTAACGTGTATGTTTTCCACAGTGCACCTTGAATTTACAGAATTCGCTTAAAAATAAAAAAAAGATTAACATCTCACTTAAGCTATGTTGAATACTTGGAGGATTAATACATTAGCACATGGTAGTAATTATGAATTTACACGACCTGTGCGTTTCCGTATAATGCAGTATCAGAGTGTGTTAATAACTATCAGCTGGATGAGTTTACTTCTTCTTTGTAGAGAATGAGTGCTGCTGAATCAACATACGCCGAAAAATGGTTTACGTTTGCTGAAGGATTTATACTTAATTCTTTCAAAGGGTGTTTGAATCTTTGAGAGATATATGAACGTACAATTATGTTGAATCTATTTTCTGATTAGATGAATAATATATTAAAATATATTTTAAATAATAATATT
>JABUQX010137795.1:0-2500 GCA_015478945.1 Trachelipus rathkii | reverse complement strand
GGTTATTAATTTTTTTATAGTATTAAAGTCAGGATCTAAAGAGATATTGTGTTCATTTATGTGCCGCTCTAACAAATCCAGGGTATAGTTAACAGGTACATTAGTAAATAACGATGTTACATCGAAACTTACGACTTCGTAGTTGGAAAAATTTAAGTTTCCAACCTTTTGGACAAAATCCTCTGTATTTTTCAGGTGCGCTGTTGATATATTTCCAAGGAGAAGTTTTAATTTTAAGGCCAACCATTTTGATAGTTTCTGGGTTATACAGTTTCTATTAGATATAATAGGTCTCAGGGGGATGTTTTCTTTATGTAGTTTTGGTAATGCATAGAATCTTGAGAGTATAGGTAGATATGCCTTGAATTTTTCAATGAGGTCCATTTGTGCCGGAATGATTTTACTGATTGAGTTGTTAAATTGTTGTTGGGAATTCTTTAAGGGGTTTGTATTTATTGAAATATAAGTATTGGTATCATCAAGAAGATTTTGAGCCTTGTTTGAGTATTCCGTGGGGTTCATCAGAACGATGTTGTTCCATTATATTCAGAAGTGTAAATGCAATAACAAACTTCTTCAACATAAAACTTTTAGAAAACAAAATTTGAAATAAAGTGTCCGCATTGTGAAGGGGACATCGGCAAAAAAATTTAGGCCACGCCATTATATAGCTTCCTCCTACATAATAAACTATACGATAAATACAGAATCACAAAGAAAATTTAGAATCATTCATTATTAAGAAATAGCACAAATTTTCAATTTACAAAGAGGAGAAATAGCAATAGATACAACCAATAAATACTTTAAGGAATCCAATTCACTCAGCAACATTACTGAGAAAGGTTTAAAGGCAGAGAAATATGAACAGGTACCATCGGTTTTTCAAAGAAATAGCCAAGTTGCCAGAATCAAAAAAAGATAGTTAAATTCTAGAGCGAATTAACAGATGAATTTAGGTCCCGAAGAAGTTGATACGATAATGTAACACGAAAGGCTCGACTTACTTAAATCCAAATCAGTGTTTGAATTTAGTTTTCTTATAGGTTTGTTGTTATATATTAAATAAATAAATCTGTAGAATTTTCATATATTGAATTACCTCAAGGATAATACCTGATCAATAAAATATAAGAATCTACGAGCATTAGTAGAAGTGTTAATCTATACGTAATGAGTCCCGATTTACAACAAGAGGTATCTATCTTTCTAAATCAACATTACAATTTAAAGAAACTTTTTTATAAATATATGGACTCGTTAGTTTCAGCGAACCTGATGAAGTGTAACTTAAACTTTTTGAAGAGTTGTTTGGGTGACTGTATCATCCCTAGGAGCTTTATACCCAGAAATATTTTTATCCAAAAAAATGAACCTTTCCCGATAATATTATATCAAATTCTTAACAACAGAATACAGGGTCTTAGACAGTTAATAAAAACAAAATTCAGATATAACTACTGGAACTTTAAACACTTCCAACAGGGTTTCTACTACAGCTTTAATGACCATAACCTATTTACAAGACTACTAGATTTCGCCTGTGAAATAAAAGATAGAAAGGTTAGTAACAAGAGAAATCAATTAAATCTTAAATTAGATCGACTTTTCAACAATAGTCCATGGAATAAACATAGTAACTCATGTAATATTAAGAATTTATCAAACTACAGATTAAACAGTACTGAGAAAGCCTTTTTGGGCTTTGGTCTAAGTTTTTCATTGCCCAGTTTGGATCCTTGGATAAATCAAAGTATAAGTTTCAATAAATGGAAAAATACCAACCGAAATCCCGATTTGAATTGTGAAATACTCTTCGGAGTCTTATTGAAGTTGCAAAAGGACTTCCTAAAACACACAGGATTTCCCATGAGATTTTTTAGAGCGCTGAAGAATTTACAAGCTAACAGAGAAATTGTAATCACCCGATCAGATAAAGGGAACAACATCGTTCTGATGAACCCCACGGAATACTCAAACAAGGCTCAAAATCTTCTTGATGATACCAATACTTATATTTCAATAAATACAAACCCCTTAAAGAATTCCAAACAACAATTTAACAACTCAATCAGTAAAATCATTCCGGCACAAATGGACCTCGTTGAAAAATTCAAGGCATATCTACCTATACTCTCAAGATTCTATGCATTACCAAAACTACATAAAGAAAACATCCCCCTGAGACCTATTATATTGAAATGTATAACCCAGAAACTATCAAAATGGTTGGCCTTAAAATTAAAACCTTTCCTGGGAAATATATCAACAGCACACTTGAAAAATACAGAGGATTTTGTCCAAAAGGTTGGAAACTTAAATTTTTCCAACTACGAAGTCGTAAGTTTCGATGTAACATCGTTATTTACTAATGTACCTGTTAACTATACCCTGGATTTGTTAGAGCGGCACATAAATGAACACAATATCTCTTTAGATCCTGACTTTAATACTATAAAAAAATTAATAACCCTCACCCTGGAGCATGCATATTTCACCT
>JABUQX010137794.1:0-29173 GCA_015478945.1 Trachelipus rathkii | reverse complement strand
CTTCTTGGTTACGAAAATACATAATCTAACACATAACAAAATTTGATCGAGACATACGAGGCATTTGTAGGTACCAACTATATACAACTTTAGTTAACAACAATGAAAAGCGGAAAGATCAAAATTATTCTTATTTTTACTATTTATATGAATTTAAGTAATATAGATTACGCCTCTTAACGAATCACAATCCTTAAAAACAGCAAGTAAAATGATGTATATATGTATTAATTAATTTAGTAAAACAAATATATACAAGACATCTGAAGGGAAGGCGTGATTGGTATTCCTTGTAATATCATACTACTTCTCAAGAAATGACAATCTTTCATTCCAATCAGAATAAAGAACTAACGAAAATCGAAGATTATGAGCTTCCACACCTTCAACAAAAATGCATTTATTCAATAAAATACTAATTTATATATATATAAAACCATTTATATATATATAACATATTTCAAGAGTATGAAACGCAAATTCGCTTTAAAAAATTATTAATAATAATAATAATAATAATAATAATAATAATAATAATAATAATAATAATAATAATAATAATAATAATAATAATAATAATAATAATAATAATAATAATAATAATAATAATAATAATAATAATAATAATAATAATTATAATAATAATAATCCTAATAAAGCTTTGTTAACAACGACCAATGACAATTCAGATTTTAAAAGTAAGTCTTAAAAGATGAGTTCTCATTGGTTATTGTTTCTCCTTACAATACAAACATATTTACAGCGGTTTGACCGGGCCTTGCAGCATACATTAGGTATATAGACAAAAGAAAATAAATAATATTGCAATAGCAATACGTGACCTCTATTTTAAAACAAATAAATGAAAACAATTTATATACTTCATGTACCACTGCATTACATGAGGGACCAAACATATATATGTAAGGTCATGCAAATGTTTAAAAGCCAAAGGCCAAATTAATACAAATGTGAAAAACACACAAAGTTAATTACACAAACTATGTAGTAACCATTTCAAAATACCAGTGTGTCTAATCAAATATTCATAAATAATTTTTTTTTTTTTTAAGCAATAACTGTGTAAGGCAATTTTATAAGAGTAAAATCAATGAAGTTGAGCATAGCTCACAGCCTAAACCAGAATTAAAATTTAAAACTCAAGAATGCAGGTAAAAAGTATTCAATCAATAAATAAACATCCAAACTAATTAATGCATTCACTCAACTAAGTGAATATGTTTCAATGTAAAAGCAAATCTACAATATTTTAAAAAAGGACCACTACCCAAGAATGGCAGGCCTAAAGCAAAGAGAAGATACTATTCGAAAATAGAATCCTAAGCAAAAAGTTATTTACAACATTTGAGCAAAATAAACCTAAAATTGTTAATCTAAATACTACAACTAATTTAAATCTAAAGCAATATTTACAAATTATTTGTGCCCTTTTATGCACAAAGCGGTGTGTCTGCGAAAGTAGCAGTACATGCAATTAATATTATTAATTTTCGTAAAATTAATTTTCTTTTTTTTTAAATTTCCAAGTTGCCCCCACCATATCCGAAAGGGAATAGAAAGCCTATATAAGGTAAAATCAAACGACTACTGTAAGTATGACTAAAGGTCCTAAAATATAATGGCACTTTAAATTCATGTAAAGGTTCATTAATAGCAAATTCAATAGGCTTATATTTTGGCTTAGTCTTAGGGTTAAGTTTTATAAGCCAGAATAGAGTAATTCTAATAATAATAATAATAATAATAATAATAATAATAATAATAATAATAATAATAATAATAATAATAATAATAATAATAATAATAATAATAATAATAATAATAATAATAATAATAATAATAATAATAAATATAAGTATAAATTTAATCCCTTCAAAATAAGATAAGCTGGGTAAACACTTGAAAGGTATTGTATACTTCATTTTAGTATCAAAGTTTTAAATTTTTAAATGGGGTAATTTTTTTTTCATTAATAAACTCAATAATGCAAAGCTATTACAAGCATACATAAATAACTTATAAGAAGGCACAGGATTATCACAAAACACATGCAGGCCTTGTAAAATTCTATGAGAAGCTATCTCATTTCCAACCCCTAGCACTAAGAATAAAACTATACATAGCAGGTCAATAATAGCCTATTCGCAAACAGTGAGAGCCCAATCTTAAGCAAAGCAGAATTTAGTAGTAATAGGAAGCCTAATCAGATTCTCATCATACACCTCAAGTTTCAGCTTTAATGAAAATAATTTAATCTAACAATGCACAGGATTTATGTATGGAGCATCTAATTTAGCCAAATAATCACACAAAAAATATAATTTGTTTAGGGGACACTTTGCAATTGATAGGCTTATAACAGAAGAGTATTTTATATCAATTTCAACAGAGGGAACAGATTCTTCGCTTGCACTATAAGGTGCATTATAATTTCCATATTGCAAAACAACAAACAAATTTAAAACAATGTGATTATAATCTTCAACAAATAACTACGTTACAAGCCAACTTCAAATTTAGGCTACATACTCCAAGTAATAAGTAAAATTTAATAAACTATATGGTGAGTAATAAGATTCAAATAGCATAAGCTAATATGAATAATTAAAATAGACGACCTCTAATAATTTACTTTGAAAGTTATAAGAAATTATTCTTGGCAGAATATTTCTAATGTGCAATTAGAACAGTTAGTGAACTGCTCATTCCTAAACTGAGAATTTCTATCTTAATTATCTTAAAATATGTTAAAGAATCCAATAATTACTCACCTAATGTTTATAATATAATTTTAAAGACAGTTGCGATTTCAAAGTAAATTATTACTTGATGTTTGCCTTTGAATTGAAGGCTAATTATAGTAAATATAGACACGTAGTTGCAATATTCTTAGCTTATGGCCTAAACAATCTTCCGGACAAAGAGCTTGTCCCAAACTAAAATCAGGTTTAGTGAGATAGAGTAGGAGAGTATAAGGTTAAAATAGAACAAAAAGAAGAGTACACCTGACCTAATTTATGTTGGGCACTGTTTACTCTTTTAATAAAAAGGAGATAGTTCAGAACCCAAGACTAAAAATATTATTTAAGTTAAAAGGTAAAAGAATACTTTACTTGTTTATAGACTTCATAATTTTAAGTAAATATAGGAGCCAACTTTATAAATAATTCAAATAATTCACTGTTATAGCTCACGGCTACATTTTAAAAGCCCTAGTTCTCTCAGCTATCTGCCCTGAGCGACTCTCTTCAATTTTTCAAAACCCACGCCTTTTGGTATTGCCTAACTAAAATATATCGCTAAAGCAAAAAGTCTCCAGGAGCATGCATTTTAACCCCCATAGTTTAATCTAAAATAGTTCATAGCAAAATATGAAAGTTCAATCTAAAATATTCTTAATATCCTCCCCTGAGAAAAGAATTTGCAAAGCAAATTAAGGGGAATTGACTTTCAACTAAACAAATTAGCTATTAAGGGTGCTAAAATTGTAGACCAATATTCAAATACTGGCCTAGGATATCTATTATACGACATTATACAAAAAAAAAAAAAATATATATATATATATATATATATATATATATATATATATATATATATATATATATATATATATATATATATATATATATATATATATATATATATATATATATATATATGTATATATATATATATATATAACTAATATATATATATATATATATATATGTATATATATCTTATAATAATAATAATAATATATAATAACTATATAATATATATATATGTATAATAGTAATATATATATAAATTAGTCATAAATCTGGCATTTGTTTTCAGTTTTAACCCTGGGCTAGCTCTGGCCTCAAAAAGAATCTTACAATGGAAGTGGAAACACTGAAACAGCAACACTAAAGAATGTTACAGATTACGGGTTACAATGCCAATAGTTTGTTGAAAATTGAAAATATATTAAAAACTTCATAATATATATAGATTTATTTTTAATTTTTTTATTTCTATTGAAGTTAAACCGCTTAAATATACAAAAATATAAAAAAAGATAGGAAACAAATAAAAAAATAAAAAATCAAAAAAATCCTGGCCTAGGATATCTGTTATACGACATTATACAAAAACTATATATATATATATATATATATATATATATATATATATATATATTATATGTATATATATGTTTTATTTATCTTTATAATATATATATATATATATATATATATAATAACCATATATATATATATATATATATAACATATATATATATATATATGCTCTAATATATGTATATCTTTACTATTATACAAAAACAATATATAAAATTAGTCTGCATCTGGCATTAATTTTCAATTTTTAACCCTAGGCCCTAGCTCTGGCCTCAAAATCTTACAATGGAAAGTGGAAACACTGAAACAGCAACACTAAAGAATGTTACAGATATACGGGTTACAATGCCAATAGTTTGTTGAAAATTGAAAAAATATATTAAAAACTTCATAATATATATAGATTTATTTTAATTTTTTATTTCTATTGAAGTTAAACCGCTTAAATATACAAAAATATAAAAAAAGATATGAAACAAATAAAAAAAATAAAAAAATCAAAAAAAATAAAAATCGTGATTAATTTAAAAAAAAACAAGTTAAAAGATTAGTTGATTTTTTTCATTTGATTTTTTTTCGTGCCATCCCTGAATATATATAAAGTTACATAAGTTATAATTAATCAGAAAACAAATATAATAAAATATTTGATCCGCTTAAAATTAAAAAAAAAAAAGTAACCTCCGTTTTCAATATGACACCCGTTCTATTTCAGTAAAAAAATTTCAAACCTATAAAAATATCTAACACAGGTCTAATTATTTATTTTAAATCTATTGGTCTTCTGGATCAATTTCAAATTAACCTTACTTAACCTAAGCAAACTTAAATATATACTAATTAAAGATTACAAATTTTTGAAATTATAGGAAAAGAAGTCGCCTATAGCTATCATTTGGAGCACAACAAACAATTTTATCGCATAATCTGGCAACGTCCAATTTTTTTCCAAAGTGTAAAAGGGCCATATATATATATATATATATATATATATATATATATATATATATATATATATATATATATATATAAATTTTTATTTATATATAATATATATATAATATATATATATATATATATATATATATACTATATATATATATATATATATATATATATATGCTATATATATATATAGGTAGGCACTTCCGCTCTTTAGTCCGCTAGTCCGCAGTTCGCTCCGAGCGGACTACCAGAAGATAGGTGCCGGACCAGCGGATTTGGAAGTCGGAAATTAGCGGACTTGTGCGGATCAATAAAAGTTTCCGCTCTTTTGTTCCGCACACCTTTTTTGAAAAATGAAAGTATAGTTTACTTATTTAAGAATTCTTATTGGTTATAATAAAGAAATATTTTTTTGTTTTAGTTACAACCTAATTATACTTTTAATTCCTTTTATTGTTTTTTAATAATTAAACTTCAAAATAATCTCAACCTCCTTAAAAGGTACCATATATAATAAATAACATTTAAGTTGATTTATAGACTGAATGGCTATTACCCTCATCCTTTAATTAATTATATTTATTACTATAATAACTAAGGCAATATCTAGATAATTATAATACCCTTTTATATATATAATATGTAATAATAATAATAATATATATATGTATAATATAATAATATGTATATATATGTAATAATATATATGTAATAATAATAATATATATGTATCTTAATAATATTAATAATAATAATATATATATATATAATAATAATAATATATATATAATAATATAATAATATGTAATAATATATATATAATAATATATATATATGTAATAATAATAATAATAATAATATATATATATATATATATATATAATAATAATAATATGGCTACCGAGCTGATGTGTACATTGCATTGACTCTGCAAACGTCATTTTTCTGGATTCTACTAAAGTCTTTAGACGAAATAGACCTTCTTATGGGTGGACAGGGTGTTCAAAATATTTCAGAAGGGAGGCAGAATGATTCAGGTGAGGACCTTAAATTAGCAATGGACTGCTGGAAGTGAACTAACCAGCACTCCTCTTACCAAGGACATCTTTCCCTTTCAGCATAGGCAGAATTTGTTGAACTTGTTCATAAAATATAATACACCTCTCCCTAGTGGAGCAGATATTTCGTATTTATTGGGGATATTTTGAGGGCAAAGAAGTCAGCCTTAACTGCTTTTTAATTTTGGGCACCTAATCTTTTGAAAGGTAATATGGATCTCTTGCTCCTTTGAAGAAGACATTGGGAGGAAGTGGAAAATCTTGAGATTGCATTGTGTTCATTCAATTTTCATGTAATAGTATAAATATAAAATTTTTTTTTTGTAAGGATATATACTATTAGTGTTAATATTAATCTTTTTGTGAAAGTCGCACATTATTAGCGGGAGGCGTGCGGACGTGCGGACGTGAGGACTTGCGATAGCGGACTTGCGATGGTGGAGGTTTGATGCGGTCTGAATAGGTGCGGAGGAGCGCTAGCGGACTACGTTTTCTCGAGGTGCGCTAGCAGACTACCCCTAAATGAGCTGGGTGCCCTATATTTATATGTATGTATATATGTAGCATATATATGTAATAATAAATAATATTAACTAATATATATAATAATAATAATAATAATATAATAATAATATGTAATAATAATATCTTCTTCTTAATATGTATAATAATAATATAATATGTAATAATAATATATATGTATAATAATATAATAACTATATATATATATATATATATATATATATATATATATATATATATGCGCTCTATCTGAAAAGAATGATTAATTTGTTTTATAGATTTATTTTTTATAGTTATTTACTTATTTTCATAAATCTTCATAGAAATGATATTATATTAGTTTTGATGGATGGTTCTGTTTTATTTCTAGTTTTATCCATTGCTTAAGTATACGCTGTGCTCATAAATATTTTTAATTTGGCGCGAAATATTCGTTAGGAGGGAAGCATTGTGTCGGTGATATTTTGGAATTGCTTAAATTTTTTTATCGTCTATCGAGTTTTTCATACAAAAAACAGGCAATGGATGTTGTAGAAACACAAACTGGTCAAGCTAGGGTTAAAGATGATGTTGGAGATCGGTGTCAAAAACTGTTTCAGGATTTTTTTAGAAAGAGTAAGTTTTATAGTTAGTCAATTTTTATGGTGTCGAGCTATTCATGTATCATTTTATCTACTCTATAGCTATTTTGTATTATTGCAATAGCATTTCTGACTTTTCTAATCCCTCTTTAGAAGTATTTTGAGTATATAGTATCAATAACAAAAATCAAAGCTAGATCTAGTATACTAGCCTATATATATTATATTAAGGTTTTTGGTGGATTTGAGCAAAAGTGGAAGCCAGTATATAAAAGCTGAAACTAGAGCTATAAATAATTTTCAAAAATTATTTGAAAAATGTTCAACTTATCCAAATATAAATTTTAATAGTTCAATTTAAAGCTCTATAAAAATTTATCAATCTTAGCATCAAATTTGAAAAAATGAAACATTTAAAAAATGGGTGTTATCAATCAGTAGCATCAAAGTTCTTTGAAAAAAAAAATTTTTGAAATGTTTTTTCACTTAAAAATTTTAATTGTTAATAAGAAAGATGACCATTGAAATAAAATTATTTTAAATACAAGTTCTGACAAGTATTAGTAACTATATATATATATATATATATATATATATATATATATATATATATATATATATATATATATATAACTATATATATATATATATATATATATATATAGTTTCTGTAATAAATTATGAGAAAAGTTGCAAATATCCATTATCAATGAGGTTGTAAAAAATAGTTTGACCTTTGTCACTACCAGCCTTTCAAGTCGTAAATGGCTATTGAACTTGGGAGTTTCAGAAAATGTAGTCAATGAAGCAAAAAATAAAAAGGAAGCTTTGAAAAACTATTAAAGGTGGCTATGTTCCTTGATATCAATGCTGGTACATATAATTTTTTTTGAATAGATGAAAGTTTTTAAAACTACTGCTTAAGTTACATGGAATTAAAAACCTTTCATTCCAAAAAGAATAACACTTGATCATTTTAAAATAGAATTCCCTTTTAAAAAGTATCCTGGTGTTTAGGTAAAAATATTATTTGTTGCAGATATATATCTATATATATGCATTGAACAGTGTTGTACGGCACTTAATTTTGTATATTAATAACATTTTTAAAGAAATTTTTATAAATTATCTACTCTACATTTAGAAAAACTTTTATCTTTTTTATTTATATAAATTTATCAATATTTGTATTTTTTTTTTAAGATTTGAAGATGGTGGTGAAGTTAAGTATTTAGAAGAAGCAAAAGACTTAATAAAACCTGAGAAGAACACTTTAGAAGTTTCTTTTACTGACATTGAAAAGTACAATCAAAATTTAGCAACAACTATTACCGAAGAATATTACAGGTAATATAGTAATTTAGGTGTTCCTATTTAAAAAAAAAAATAATTGCCTAATTGGTATTATTTGTTAAAGTATTTTGTAAAAGGCTAAAAAGATTCCATTTAGTATGGTCAAAGTAGTAAAAAGTTTTTAATTAATCTTTATATACTATATATATATATATATATATATATATATATATATATATATATATATATATATATATATATATATATATATATATATATATATATATATATATATATATATATATATATATCATCCACCTTCTTTCTACAAGACTGGGGGTAAGGTGTGTGCCATGTACTGGAAACAAAAGTAATAGAATATGACGCAAGTCGAAAAGAAAGCCCAGCCTCTCTGCCCCCTTTATACCTTTAAATGAGAACTCATCGCAGTTAAAAAATCTGCCCTGGGGCTTCACAGTACTGCAATGAACCTTCATTGTGGCATCTTGTCAATGTAATGTTCATCCTTTAGACCAGGTGGTCTCCAACCAAACCCTCTCACAAAACCCCACCATTCACTGTTATTATACACCTTTCTTCTCGCCTCTGCCAAACTCATTCCTCTCCTCCAGGTATTACTTTACTGACTCGATCCACTTTTCCTTCGGTCTCCCAGCCCGTCAAAATTCCCAACACACACCACTATACATCCGCTTAACCAACTGACTATCATCCATCCTTTCCACATGACCAAACCATTTCTCAATGTACTTTCATTTCTTCACACCACACAACTCTTTAATACGCTCATTCCTAATTTTATCAATTCTTCTCACACCTAACACACCCTTAAGATTGTCCATCTTAACACATTGTACTTTAGATCTATACCTCTTATTCCAGACCATAGTCTCACTACTATACATTAACACTGGTTGCAACATACCCTCATGTAAGACCCTAGTGCACTCAAGACTTAGCATCGGGCGGGTGACCGGGCCCGCATCTTTAGGAGGGGGTGATTCGGTCCACTCTAAATAAAATAAAAAATAATAATAATAAAAAAAAAAATTTCGCTCATTTAATAGCCACACGGTAGTACTACAAGTTTATTTAGATATCTTTAATTCTAGAAAGTTTGTATAAACTAGCAAACTAGAAAATTAGGGTACAAAATGTCCTTCATTAGAACACTTTGGAAAAATGTGAGTTTTTTAACTTCGTTATAAAATGAAAAATTGTGGAATGGATTTTAATTATTTTTTCAGTGGATACACTCGAGTATGTTAGCTTTAAACTGGCAAAGTAAATTTTTGATCCAAACAGTATTAGTGGCAAAATCACGGGCCTAACTTGTGTCCGATTCACCCCGCCGTAAAAAATGATGGAGGGGTGACTCGGACCACCAGTTTTTTTTCGTATTTACGTATTATTATTGACTATTACGCTTATAATTTAATTTAAATATAATAATAAAGAAAGTTTATATTTAAGTGAAAATTTTTACAAAAAAAAAATGAATTTTAATAAAAAAAACTAATTTGAAAAGTTGTCAAAATTTTTGCATAGCATTGCAAGAGGGTTGATCGGACCATCTTTTTATATCTTTTTTTGATATCCAGTATGACCATTTTTCGCACGTAACATTTATTACGAATACTTTAATTATGATTAAGTATAATTATATCTGATATATAAGTAAAAATTCAAACCATCATAAAAATTAATTTATACGTAAAAGACGAATTTAAACAGATGGTCCGAGTCACCCCTCAATGGTGGTCCGCTTCACCCCTCCATGGTCAGGCTGAAGGAGCTTATTAAAACTTTAATAAACTTTTATTATGTAGAATTACATTATTATTTTTTTGTGTGCTTATGACCAACTATAGGGCCGTCGAATTTACAAAAAAAAAAAATTCCAAAAAGTGCATTAGGGAAGTCGGAGACAAGTTATGCCTAAGGTGGTCCGAGTCACCCCGCCCGTAATCCCTAGACGCTAATTCCTTTGCATCCACCAGCGATTTAATTGCACCAGCCACCCTCTTGCTATTCACAACTTTCCTACTACACTCTGCATCATCTGTTCCATTGTCATCCAACATTTATCCTAAATATTTAAACTCAGACACTTGTTCCAGCTGCTCACCATCTAACCTAACTTCACATTGAGGACTGTCCTCACTCACAACCATAACCTTACTCTTATCTACATTTACTTTCAAACCCCTCCTTATACACACCCTACCAATCCTCTCAAACTTCAGATTCACCACACAAAACCAAATCATTCACATATAATAGGTATGGCACCCTCCACTCTCTTCCATTCTCACACCATCTCTTTCCACCCCCACCTCTAATTCTTTCATAACCCCATCCATATACAAATTGAATAACCAAGGAGACAGCACATCCCTGCCTCACTCTGATATTACAGGGTTCACACTTTCTGGAAAGTCAGGGGAAAAAAAATTGGTCAGGGAAACTTTTTAAGATATGCTGAAAGTCAGGGAAATTCCAAAAGATATGCTGAAAGTCAGGGAAATTCCAAAAAAGTCAGGGAAATTTTAAAATTTCAAACATATGAAGAAGGATCCATGGACCAAGTTGCATATTTTTGATATATTTTTTTTCCTTTCTTTCTTTCTTCACCTTCCTCTTTGCCCCAAGATTGGGGGTAAGGTGCTGTACAAGCATCGGAAAAGAAAAGCAGTAGTGAGAACATGACCAAAACGTCGAAAGAAAGCCCGAGCCTCTTACCCGCCCCCATCTGTACCATTAATTAGCACTGAGAGCTCGTCACAGACAGAAAATGCACCCTAGAGCATCATGGGACCGCGACCTGATGACCCTCACTATGGTAAAATCGTTCTTCAATGTAAGGGTTCATCCCCTGGCCCAGGTGGGCCACAACCATGCCCCCATACAAAACCCCGCCATTCTCTGATATCATGCACCTTTATTCTCGCCTCGCCAAACTCACATTCTCTCCTCCAGACATCGTTCTTTCACCGACTCAATCCACTTTCCTCTTCGGTCTCCCCAGCGATCGGTTACCCAACACACACTTCCACTATACATCCGCTTAACGCCCCTTAGATTCATCCTTTCCATATGACAAACATCTCAACATACTTTCATTTATTTCTCTCTATTTACCCCTTTCTCACACCCACACATCTCATCAATAGTTCGATCCTCATATTAATTCTTCTCACACTATCATGGCCCCTAAGATTGTCCATCTGAACACATTGAACTTTAGCTCTATACTTCTTATTCAGGACCATAGTCTCACTACCATACAATAACACAGGTAACAACATACCTCATGTAAGACTCTAGCGCACTCAAACTTAGTCCCTTGACATTCACCAACGGATTTAATTGCACCAGCAACCTTCTGCCATTTCACAACTTCCTACTACACTCTGCATATCCGTTCCCTTCTCATCCAACCTACACATACCCTAAATATTTTAAACTCAGACACTTGCTCCAGGCTGCTCATCATCTAACATAAATTCACACTGAGGACTGTCCTCACCTCACAACACCCAGATGAATCTCACAGCCCTCCCACTCTGTGCTCTCCTATTCCATTACTCCTCTTTATCTGACGGTTACGTTTTCAAACTGCGCCCTCTCGCTATTCTTACACTATATCCGTCCCATGCTCCCTCGAATCACAACATCTCCTTCATTAACTGCCATCATCGTCTCAAATCTTAATCGCTGGTCAAGATTCGCTAATGACCACATAGAACCGCTAATGAGTCACTCGCGGGCCATGTAATCCCAGGTTTCCTCTTGAATCGACCTAAATTAGGTAGGGCAACCCTCCACTCCTCTCCATTCTCCATCATTCTAACACCATTTGCCTCCCCCCCTGCCATTCCCCCTCGAATTCTTCTAACCCCATCCATATTACACATTGAATAACCAACGAGAACATAACACAACCCTGTTCTCACTCCGCTATTAATCCTAAACAATCACCATTGACACCATTATCTTTACCACATGCTTCACTATCGCATACATACCTTTTGATTCCATTCAGAAGCCTACCACCAAACACCATATATCACTTACCTGCCATAAAGCTTCCCTATAACTCTATCATACGCCAAATAAATCCTATTTTTTTTTTTTTTTTATAAAAGCCTATATATAATTTTCTCTTCTTCTCTCCCCTCATTTTCTAATCATTTGTTTCAATGTAAAGATTTGATTCCACACATCCTCTACCACTCCTAAACGACCTTGTTCTTCACAATCCAGCTCCCTCAGTCACTCGACGCACTCTTCAACCAAATTACCGCAGTATTACCTCTCCCTCTTAATTTTAAACTTATTCCCCTATAATTTCTACAATTCCCCTTTTCTCCCTTACCCTTATATAAGGTTACTAATACCGCTCTCCTCCAATCCCTTGGAACTATACCTTCATAAACGCTTTTAACACAACTTCCAAATCCAATCAATCACCAATCTCGCCTCCGCTCTGATCATTTCACTAGTAATTTCATCTATACTGCAGATTACCATTCTTCAACTTTCACTCTACCCATTACCTCCTCCTTACTAATAACCTCATCATCAAAATAACCTGATTCCTTCTATAATCGCGCCATTCAATAAAGCCACAGTCAATCTCGAACTATCACCTTATACCATTACTCAACCAATGACTGCGGCTACGTCCACCCTAGGTTAATTAGATGCAGACGTAGTTCTCTCGAAGTTGTCTCCTCTGGTCCATCCCTCCCCTCTCACGATCTCCATCTTTCATCAAGTTACAAAAGCACCAATCCTGTATTCATAATTCTTAAGGCAGATTTCCTCTTACACTATCTCATTACTGTAACCTGTTTTGGCGTGCTCGCTTCCTCTCCTCGCAAGAGGCTTCCTTCATTTCCCATTGTTGGTCCTCATCCCACTCACCCTTCCAAACTGTTCATTCCTTTTGTTTCGCCCTACGATATGCATCCTCTGGAGTATTCTTTTTTTACGCCTGTGCTTCACCTAGCCGATCTATACTGATATCGCGCCTCCAAGCTGATTCTTGTCACATATTTGTGGCGAAAGCAGCATTCATCATCTCTGCTTATGACATCTCCAACCCACGCTATGTCTTGTTCTAAGCGATTACCTAAGTCGATTTCAACCGACGTTTCGATCACCACCTACCTTATCTCCAACTCACTTGTGCCTAGATTGCCGCAATCGCATTCTATCGATTCCTTCCTACTTAGCATCATCTCGATCGACACTCCCTTGTGCAGACTACTAACTCAAATTGCTTGCCCGGTCCCATAGTTCTAGTCTCCACCAGAAAATTTTGTCCAGTCTAATCTCAACTTGTTCACATGCTTCAACAACCGATTCACTAGCCCTGGACGGCGCATCTTACATACTATCTCTCCCCGCTCCATCATCACGTCTATGTGCCTGAGCCTCATACCTAACTTATTCTCCACTCTTAAATGCTTATACACACTATCTTACTTTCAGTATCACTCTCTCCTTCCAATCCAGCCCCACTAATTCTCCGTAACTTTTACACTTAGAACAACATTAATGATAGCCAATAAGGTCGCCATGCTCTTAAAACGCCACGCTGCTCAGGCTGACTTTATGACAATCCAACAGCACTTGCACGTTCCTCACATACTCGGCTCCTTCTCGAACTAAACACTAAAAATACGCAATCATACTTGGTCCCATCAGCACTTACTACCATCTTAGCTACCAAGCACAACACAATCTATCGTTATGTGAGTGTCGCGGTGTCTTTATGACTTATGGATTAACTTTCTTGTGTTTAAAGAACGAGTCCTACTTTTAATCTTAACACAGTTACCTCTCTCTTCACGTAGAAATGTCTCACATCTAACATCTGTCAATCGTCCTTAGTGGGGCTGATGTTCTCCGCGCGCGCATCCCAGACACCATCCGTAGCGTCCGCAACAGACACGCCACCTGTGACGCGTTATATGTGTCGGTCTGAGCACGATATAATCTATACGCATCCCTTTTCTCTTGCAGTATCAGCTTACTACTCTAATCTACATCTGCTAAAGAGCTCCCTCTAAACCTTAGATCCAATCTGAATCTGTGCTTAATTTTCGTTACGAAACTATAATGATAACTGAATATTATAAGATGCCACCTGAGTCGACGTATTATTGATAAGCTGTGAATTGCAACTACGGATGGTCCCGCTGTTCGACTGAGATCAGCGTGTGTCTCGCCATGTGACAGTTGAATCTTCGCCCCACTACCTCAACTCCTACTTGCTATTCAGCGGGTACTTCAGCTCTCTGTCTTGCGCGACCTCCTTCCACCTAACACGCTACGTAGCGGCTGATGGCTCTTCTCGCGCACGGTTAACACCACATGTCGCTGCCTTCTCGTTTCTAGATTAACGTGCCGAATCGTCATTCGTGGCTCTCCGAAGTTAAGTCCTAGAAATCTCGATAATCCTCTGCCGGAATGGGGATCGAATAGCGGTCCGGCTGCTCAAGGAGGCGGAAATGAAGATTCGCCGAAGTTTGCTCATTTCTAAGACACGCACTGAAACTGGCAACTTATGAAGGTCTACTCCCTGACTTCTACTATCTCGTTGCTAGCGTTGCGTGAGTATCGTTACTATTACTCATCCCACGAATCTCACGGAATATACTAGTGTACTGGGTGAACTCCTTCGTTGTCTTTTTCGGATGTATTGACAAAGTGATTTTTGATTTCTTGTGCAGTTGAAGGTATTTATTACTTTATTTATAATATGATTTCAAACAAAAACTAACTTTAAGCGACCTATGTGGGTGGACGTCAAACTGTAACCCACAGTTTATCAGCGTGGTTTGGTAAAGGACCTGATAGTTCCAGAGGCATACTTGTAAAGTATTCGTAACAAGGAACTCCTTGATCATCTAAACATGGGACGCCAACGGGAAATTTCAATTTCAAGGAGGGGAAATCGCCATTTGAATTTAAATCAAAACATCAGACGGCAGGGACCAACCATAACATTGAAAAACTTTTTTGTTATGATGTTCTAGTAAGTACATATGCAGTATATGATAATTAGATGAAAGTATGACCTGCGACTCGGCTCACTGATACTAATACTTAGCCATTCCAATCAACTTGCTACATTCATACCTCAACTGATTAAAATGACCCTGCAGGTGTTCTATTAATAACAAACCCAAATCAGTTTATCAATCAGTTTCTTCTTTTTGCATTAAAGATGATAAAATGCAAGATCTGGAATACTATGGGCATTAAAGGTGGTGGGATAAAATGGCTTTAAACTCGTGTGCAGATATAGGGCGGCAAACATTTAAATTAATGTTTCCAATCGAGTGCGGTAGCTTTAAATCTTCAAATTAATGGCCTGTCATGAAATGTAACACTATGTGATTAACCATGGGACTTGCTCCCTATTTTTCTAGAAAGCAAAAGCACAATACACTTCTACTTTTGCAGTGAGGCTCTTCTACCCTTGAAATTAAAATTCAAATATTTTTGGATGGTGTTATCTTTCTAAGAGACTTGATTAGTTTTTTTCTTCTATAGTACCTGGAATTAATGTTATGTGGAATTGTGGCAATAATTAAATTAGGTACTGAATTTTCACATTGAAAGATGCGACATGTGGAAGGCAGGGTTTTCACTATAAAATTAAGCAATTTTTAGTGGAGAATCTGAGCAGAACATAGTCTGATTTTCAAAAAAGAACAGTTGCACAAGCTATAAGATCCTCATGAAAGGATTCATCAAAGTCCCTATCACTCAATACAGCACCTGCATATAGTCTAAATTGACAAATTGTAAGAGCTTGCCCATAGGAGATATGAAGAATATCTCTCAGAGTCAAAACAGAACCAACAAGAAGAAGATAATAAAAAGGTGAAAAAACGGAAAATTATCCATACAGATTCTATAAACTACTTGAAGAGCAGAATAAAGATGTTAGAACTGAACAGCTTTGCACAGAAGAAGACGCTATAAATCAAACAATTCAGATGTTAGAAGAAAAGAGATTACCTAACATGCTCGGTTCAGCCCAACAATTGAGACACTTTGTGATCACAGTGGACGTTATTCACCTTGTCCATTAATGTAATCTTTTAATTTATTTCCTTTTTGTATAAATAAAACTGTTTACTTTTGGAAAAAATAAAAAAGTAAGTTGGACGGCTATGGGGAAGGTATAGGCTGATTACTAAAAAAAAATAAAAAATATTTTTTTTTAAATTCTATCCTATGATGGATGAACAGTTTCTAGAGTAAATTTTCAATAATTTAATGTATGGAATGAGTAAATAAATAATAATGATTAATAGCAATATAGAGTATATAATTCTTAATACGACGAACACCGCTGGTCGGGAAAATTTGCGGATTTGGTCAGGGAATGGCCAGGGAAAGTCAGGGAAATCCAAACTTTTCAAAATCTTCTAGTGTGAACCCTGTATTAATTATCCTAAACCCAATCACTTTTGACACCATTTATGCTTACACACGCTTCACTATTGTCATACATACTCAGGGTTCACACTTTCTGGCAAGAGTCAGGGAAATGTTTTAAGATATGCTGAAAGTCAGGGAAACTTCAAAAGCCGAAGCAGGGAAATTTTAAAATTTCAAAACATTAATGAAGAATGTTCCTATGGACCAAGTGCCATATTTTTCATATATTTATTTCCTTACTGTATAATTCTGGGAATAAGAGATGTATTTTGATAAGTGAATGAAAAGAATGGGCGAGCAATGACATTCCATAAATCTACTTCTATCCCGTTTTTTTTCTATTTTTAGTTCACTATTACCTTCTATTATTCTTCCTATTCTGTTCGTATAGGTTGTTCCAAGTTCATCCTTTTGATTGAAGTGATTGGTATATAGGGATGTGTTTTAGACTGTATGACTATGACTTCAATCTGTTTATATCTTTTTCTTTTTTAGTGGATTTTATACTTTTTGAGGTTTGATGAAGTGATTTGGATTTTTGTGCAGTTGAAGGTATTTATATTTATTTATAGAAATGATCAAACAAAAAAACTAACCTTAACGACCAGTGGTTTGGACGTCAAACTGAACCCCACAGTTTATCAGGTGGTTGGGTTAAGGACCTGATAGTTCCAAGGCATACTTTAAAGTATGTAAAAAGAACTTTGATCTATCTAACATGGACGCCAAGCCGAAGTTTCACATCAAGAGGGGAAACTCATTTGAATATAATCAAAACTCGGCAGGACAACCATCATTGAAAACTTTTTCGTTACGTGTTCTAATAAAACAAATATTAGTGAAAGTGTGCACTGAAAATTATGACATTCCATCAACTTCTAATCATTCTCAACTGATTGTAAATGCCCTGAGTGTTCTATTAATGACCAACCAAAATCAGTTTATCAATCAGTTTTCATCTTTTTGCATTAAAGATGGTGTTACAGGATCTGAAATACTATGGGCATTAAAGCTGGTGGATGATAAAATGTCTTTAAACTCGTGTTTGCAGAAATAGGGGATACATTTAAATTAATGTTTCCAGATAGCGTTAGCTTCAAATTTTAAAATGTGGCCAATGAAATGTAAATATGTGATTACCCATGGACTTGCTCCCTATTTTTCTAGAAACCAAAAGCACAATACACTCTACTTTGGAGTGAAGCTCATTCTATCTTGCAAAAAATTTTCAAAAAATATCTTTGGATGGTGATTGTCTTTCTAAGAGCTTGATTAGTTTTTTCTTCTATAGTACCTGGAATCAATGTTATGTGGATTTGTGGCAAATTATTAAATTAGGACTTGATATTTTCGCATGGAAATGCGTCAGTTCGAAGGAGGGTTTTCTATAAATAAGCAATTTTAGTGGAGAAGAAACAGAACATAGTCTGATTTCTCAAGAACTGTGCACAATGCTATAAGATCTCATGAAAGTATTCATAATGTTCCTATCACTCAAAAAATGTTGACAAAAGTAAGAGCTGCCCATAGGAGATTATGAAGAACATCTCAGAGTCAAAACAGAACAAGAAGAAGATAAAAAGGGTTGAAAAAGAAAATTATCCATACAGATCTATAAACTGTGAAGAGCAGAGAAGGATGTTAAAACTAAAAGCTTTGACAGAAGAAGAACCTTATAAAATCAAAAATTCAGATGTTGAGAAGAAAAGTTAACCTAAATCTCCCCATTTTGAGAACTTTGTGATCACAGTGGACGTTATTCACCTAGTCCATTAATGTAAGCTTTTAATCTTTTTCCTTTTTGCTATAATAAAACTGTTTATTTTTGGAAAAAATAAAAAGTAAGTTGGACGTCTATGCAGAGATGTTTCCTTGTCTTGTTACTAAAAAAAAAAAAAAATATTTTTTTAAATTCATCCCATGAATGATAACAGTTTTTCTAAAGTAAATGTGTTCAATATTTAATGTATGAAATCCTGCAGCTTAGTATTCATTTTACGGCGTGCAAAATGATTAATAGATTTTAATACGCCAAAATAGCGAACACGCTGGTTAGGGAAAATTTTCTGAGTTGGTCAGGGAATGTCAGGGAAATCAAATTCAAAATTTCAGTGTGAACCCTGATACTTTTGATTCCATTCAAAAGCCTACCACCAACACCATATATCACTAACACCTGCCATTGAGCTTCCCTATTGATCCTATCATACCCCTGTTGCAAATCCATAAAACAAATACAATTTATTCTTTTCCCTCATTTCTCAATCATTTGTTTCAATGTAAAGATTTGATCCACACATCCTCTTACCACTCCTAAAGCACCTTGTTCTTCACCAATCAGTCCTTCAGTCACTCAACACTGTTTCGACCAAAATACCAACGTATATCTTTCCTACAACACTCAGTAAGCTAATTCTTCTATAATTCCTACAGTTCCCCTTATCTCCCTTACCCTTATATAAGGGTCCTATTACAGCTCTCCAATTCCTCGGAACTATACCCTCCATAAACGTTTTGTTTCACAACTTCCAAATTCCAATCATCACCATCTCTCCTCCATTCTTGATCAATTGTCACCAGATAATTCATCTATACCTGCAGATTTACCATTCCTTACCTTTCTCACTCTACCCATTACCTCCTTACTAATGACCTCATCCCCAAAATATCTATTCCTTCTTGCACCATCAAACCCACAGATTCACTATCACCTCTTCATTACTACCAATGTTATACAGATTTTCGAACTGTTCCTTCCACAGTCTCCTCACATCCATTTCATCAGTTACGAGAGCACCATCCCTATTCAGTATTCTAAGCAGATTCCCCTTATTTTCATTCTTAACCTTTCGCGCATATTTCCAGAAGAGCTTCTTATTCCCTGGTAAGTCTCCATCCATCATCCTTCCAAACTGTTTATTTACCTCTTTTTTCCTCCCATTTATGCACCTTTTAGTATTTCTTTTTTCCTCCTTATATAATTCCAAGAATCTTTCTATTGAAACTTCATCATTGGCTTTTAGTACGTTCAACCATGCTTCTTTTTTACTTTTAACACATGCATCATCTCTTCATTCCACCACTCACTAACATTCTTACTTCCTACTTTAGCACATCCACATACATCCTTTGCACTGCTAACAACCACTTCCTTCATTTGCTCCCAGATTTGTTGTTTCAACTTATTCATATTCAGCTAATTTACTTGCAAGCGCTCTTAAATACTTATCCTTATTAACTTATTCACTTAACTTCTCACTCTTAATCCTACCCAATTCCTTCCTTTTCACCTTCCTCTCCATCCAAGCCCATACTAACTTAATTTTACATAAAACAACATAATGATCAGATAATCCCATTCCTAACCCCCTCACAAGTTTAACATCCAACACAGACTTCAACATCTCCTCCTTCACTAACACTAAATCAATCATACTTTTTACTTCATTACCATCTCTACCTGCCCCAACTAGTATACTTATGAATACTCTTGTGTTTAAAGAAAGTATTACTCACACACATACCTCACAGAAATCAATCACCTTCCTACCAATCTCATTTTCTCCAGGAACTCAAAAATCACCTGTTATACCATCCCTTTTTTTGATCATGCATCCAACCATTTAGGTCACCCAACATAATCAATGTGTAGCTCCAACTCACCCCATCCAAAACATCATTCGGATTATCCCAAAAAATTGCACAATTCAACATTACCCTCAGTTGGACAATATGTCACAACCACAGATACCTTGACCTTTTCAAACTTAAATTTAGCCATTAGAATTTTAGTATTCACAGACACAAAATCTACCATAGCTCTGTGCCACAAGTCACTCATCTAGAGATATATATATATATATATATTAGGGGTGTACCGGAACTGAAATTTTCCAGTATCCGGGTCCGGAACGGATCAATGGAATGTGCAATGGAATGTGTAACAATTTTCTATGAAGTTTTGCTTTAATTTTAAGGAAATGTAAAAAAAATCTCTTAATATACATTTTCAACATAAACTCTTACTATTTGGTTACAACGCCCACTTCATGAAACATATGGAAAATCACATCGAAGGGTCAAATTATCTTGGAAGTCCAATAACATTCTAATGTTAAAAATAGCGGCAGGGTTCTTATCATTTTCTGCAGAACAGGTGAAACCAAACAAGAGCAATAGATCTAAGCCTACTTGATCTCGTGAGTTATTATGAGGAGAGTTTCTTCTCCCAAAATCAGATTTAGCATTATCGAATGACCCATCACAGAAAATAATGAATTTTTATTCGCAGATGAGATAAAACTAACTATTTAGTCACAAGAAAGAGGAGGGATTCATACGAAATGTAATTAGCCCTTTTCAATCAAAACATCTCGTATTCTCGAGTATAAAATATTTCTGTCTTAAGAGAAGATTTTGACCAACTCATACAGGAAATTATGATCAGCAGTAATTGAGAATTTATCTAAGACTGATCAGATATCATTTACTACAGATATCATAGAGAGCTAAATAATTCAAACCAGACATTTATTCTTTAACTGCACTCTGGCTTACCAGCGATTTAAAAAAATGAACTGTGTACTCCATGAAAGTATTTTCCAGGTTCTCATTCTGGAATTAAAATCACTTATGAGGTTTTGAAATTATGGATGAATTAATTGGAAATTCCTTCCTAACAAATCCACTTGATCCTTCGAATAAAGTATATAACATTGAAACTTGGAACTGATTTAGAAGGGATACACAAGTTTTTGTTTTGTTCATAAATTCAATTTGTTATTAAAGAATGCCTTGTGTTCTCAAAGAACAGTGTGATTTAATTAAAAAATGTAGGAAAAATTTTGTACACATTTCAATCATTCCAGTTTTTAAGCTGTAATGAACTTAAATACAAAGAGACTTTGATCCACATCTTGCAAGCTGCCAACTTATGTCCAATTCAAATGTTAATACAAGGCGGATAGCACATATTTAAATTCTAGAAGATTGAATGTTTGAAAGACCTCTGCAAGAAATTATATGATAGAACAATCATGATTTAAGCTTCGACTTGCTAAAAAATCGCCAGTACTTGAAGCCGTTTGTTTCTGCTTTCCAATCTTTTCTCATTGTTACGGAAACTATATAAGGCAAATTCAATTATATCATCAATTATTCTCCTCATTTGGGCTCTCCAGCATATCTCTCAAACTATGAGCAGAGTTCAGACCTTAAAAGAAGAGCTGAAGAAGGCATTAGAGTTTAGATTTATGAATAAAAGGAAGAGGAAAGGATCAATAGACATTTATCAAAGCAACGATAATGTTTTAAGTACTGTGGGTAGACCCAAGATACAAACTGACTTAATTTTCTAATGAATTAAGAGAATTGAGAGTAGAAAATGGATGCTTAAAGAAATATGTAAATATTTTTTTTTTTTTTTTTTTCTCTTGTAATTTTTTTTTTGTTTTGCTTATTATTTTTTTTTTTTTTAGTTTTTTTTTTTTTTTATTGAAGGTAGAACAGTGGATAATAGTAGTAGCAGTACAGAAGAAGGTTCAAGCGATGAGTCATTTTCATGAACGAGCATTATCTACAATAAACTTAGATTTGTCAATTACCTCAAACATCATCAGAAGGCATTAAGGAAAGGAATATTACTGCAAAGTTTACTTGTTTTATAAGTTTGGAAGAAAGTGAAAGTCAGTAGTGTTAAAAAGGAAAAAAAAGAAAAATCAGTGCTCTTCAAAAGGTGAAATTCTAAGAAATTGAAATTTTTTTACCAGAGAAATCAATTTTCTAATCTAGGAAAAGAAGAATTACTTAATTAGTGGAAAGTGACCATAGCTAAATTCCCAAACATAACACATTACTAGCCCAAAAAATTACTCTCCTTCCATTCTCCTCCATATATTCAGAGAAAATATCATTTTCAGAAAGGATAGTGAATACAAACTCAAGAAACATATTAAAAATATCGCCCAATTACTGGTGAAGGTTTTTCTTTTACTTTAAAAGATGAGTATGGGTTAATAAATGCTCTTCCAGCAGAATATTTTCTCATAAGGTAATATTAGTATTCCGGTTGGCCTGGAATTTTCAAAATCGGCCGGAACCGGAAAAATCCAAATTCGGCCGGACCGGAATTCCGGTACACCTTATAATATATATATATATATATGATTATATATAATAATATATATAATTATATATATATATATTATATATAATATATATATATACTATATATATATATATATATATATATATATATATATAGTTGCTTAATTTGATTTATCTAACACACACTTGCTCAAATTTAAATTTGTATTTTCAGACTTTATCCATTTATATGTCGAGCTCTTCAAAATTTTGTTAAAGATCACGCTGAAGTGTTTGTAGAAAAGGAATATTATATTAGTTTGGTTGATGTTCCAACCCGTCACAAAGTAAGAGAGCTCTCATCTGAGAAAGTTGGAACTTTGCTGAGAATATCTGGCCAGGTAAGAATTCTCATAAGAACAATATATATATAATATATATAGGGGTGCAATTAAATCGTTGGTGGACGTAAAGGGACTAAGTCTTGAGTGCGTAAGGGTCTTACATGAGGGTATGTTGTTTCCTGTGTTAGTAGTGAGACTATGGTCTGGAATAAGAGGTATAGATCTAAAGTTCAGCGTGATCAGATGTACAATCTTAGGGGCGTGTTAGGTGTGAAAAGAATGGATAAAATGAGGAATGAACGTATTAGAGAGTTATGTGGTGTGAAGAAAAGGGTAAATGAGAGCATAAATGAAAGTACGTTGAGATGGTTTGGTCATATGGAAATGATGAATGACAGTCGGTTGTTTAAGCGGATGTATAGTGGTGAGTGTGTTGGGAATCGACCAGCTGGGAGACTGAAGAAAAAGTGGATTGAGTCAGTGACAAATGTTGAAGTAGGAGAGGTGTGAGTTGGCAGAGGCGAAGAATAAAGGTGCATTAATAGGGTGGAATGTAGGGTTGTGAGGGTATGGTTGTGGCCCACCTGGGCAGGGGATGAACCCTACACTTGACGATATGCGACTAGTGAGGGTCCTCGCTGTCCCTGGAAGCTCTAGGGTGGATTTCTGGACTGCGACGGAGTTCTCACTATAGGTTAGAGGGGCGGTGAGCGCTTGGGCTTTCTTTTCGGACTAGTGTCATATTCTCCTAACTACTTTTCTTTCCGGCATGTCACGTCCCATCTGGAAAAAAGTAGATAGGAAAGAATTACAATTAAAAATAATAATTATAATATAAATATATTATATATATTATATACTATTTATATATAGTAATATATATATATAGACTTATTATATATATATATTTATATATTATATATATATATATATTATATTAAACAATTTTTATTGTTTGTAGTTAGGGCTTAATTATTAATATTGCATAAAGAAGTTTGGTAAATATTGTGATATTTAGAGTTGTTAAAGCTATGTCACGACTGTAGACTAAGAAACACTTCAAAATAGTATGAATTTCGTAGACACTATAGTTACCATATGTTAATATTGTTGATATTATATGAATAACTTGTTAGCAAAATGCCAATAAAAGGTCTAAAGTATGGCATTATTAGTCAATTTAACCAAGTTTGACTAATTTAATTGAATTATTAGTATATTTGAAATCTTTAGTTGGATAAGAAGTGTGTGCAAAGATTGAGAGAGAGAGAGAGAGAGATCAGAGTTGATGTGTACTGGCAAACATGAGAAATGAGTAGCTATGTTCTTTTGCAACTGTGGTTGCCACTGTCTCTGTGGAAGAACTTGGATGTATAAAAGCTATAAACTAGTGAAACTAATGTAAAGTATACGCTTCAGTAACATTTGATTTTTATTTTTTTGTAAACAAAAAATAATTTTAGCTCTTTAGATGCATCTTTATTTGACTGATAAGGTTAAATAATTTAACTTTGTTTTTTGTATATGTAATTGTAACAACTTTTAAACAATAATGCTTTCATTCATTTTCATACAGAAAGAAATTAAAATTTTTATTTGTTATTCTTGTCTTGCAAAAGAAATTTTTTTTTTCTTTTTTTAGATGTGTAGGTATCTTAAAATAAAAATCCTTCTTTCTTTCAGGTTGTTCGAACTCATCCTGTTCATCCTGAATTGGTTTCAGGAACATTTACATGTTTGGATTGTCAAACGATTATTAAAGATGTTGAACAGCAATTTAAAGTAAGTTTTTTTTAAAAAAAAATAAATATTTATTCATAACTTTCTTTTAAATGAATCTATGTATCCCCAGTTTAATTTTTTGACTAGTTTTACTCAATATAATAAGTCAGTACACAAATTTGACAGTTTATATATTATATATATATATATATATATATACTATTCCTCTCCATATATATATATATAATATGTATATATATATATATATATTATAGCTATTAATATATATAATTATGTATTCATATATAATATTATATATATATATATTATATATATATATATATATATATATATATATATATATATATATATATATATATATATATATATATATTCCTCCTCCTCCCCCCCTCCCAGATTGGGGGTGAGGTGCGTAGCATACACAGGAACAGAAAGTAGTAGAAGAATATGATGCAGTGAGAAATCGTCCTAATCCAAAAAATCCATCCTGAAGCTTCATGAGACAGTGACGGACCCTCACTGTGGTATCTCGTCAATGTGGGGTTCATCCCGTGGGCAAAGCCCGCAGCCATACATCCTCACAATACACCGCCATTCACTCCTGTTATTCATCTTTCTTTTCGCCTCTGCCAAATTCACCTTCCTCTCCTTCAGACATTCCTTTACCGACTCAATTCACTTTTTCTTCGGTCTCCCAGCGGTGATCTCCATCACACTCATCACTATACATCCGCTTAACCAACCGACTATCATCCATCCTTTCCATATGACCAAACCATCTCAATGTACTCTCGTTTATTCTCTCATTTACGCCCTTTTTTACGCCACACAATTCCCCAATGCGTTCATTCCCCATTTTATCACTTCATCTCACACCTAACACGCCCTGAAGATTGTTCATCTGAATACTTTGTACCTTAGATCTATACCTCTTGTTCCAGATCATAGCTTCACTACTATAAATTATACACGGTAACAACATAGCCTCATTGCAATAAACCTACACACTAAGACTAAGGCAGTTGATTTGGCAAGAATTTTGCTTTCAAACTCGGAAGAAAATTCTTCACTTTCCCATTGAATTGCGAGAATTTTTCAATGGATAAAGACAATTTTCCTAGGCGAATGGAATTCCATCCTTAAGAGCCTTTTTCGTTCTTCCGAGTATTATGACTACGTCACATGAAATCGTAAAGAATGTGTAAAGTATATCAAGTTATTCGAACCACAAATCGAAAAAATTATGTTATTTCCCAAGAACTTGTTGAATATAATTATAGAAAATATTTAAAAATTGAGAAATTTCTATTTTATCTTGTAGTGTGACGTCACTACCCGAAAAGGGATACCTGTTTCAAACATCGTTGTTTAATATATATATAATATATATATATATATATATATGATAAAATATATAAATATATAATATATATATAATAAAATATATATATAATATATATATATAAATAACTAATATAAACTATAACACTAAAAAATGCCTAGATGTAATACCTATGGTAGGCTCGCCGCTATAAACAAACCTCAAACTGAAAATTCGATATTCACGGCGCGAAGAATGAACTCAAGAACGTTCTTCGATTTGGAAGAAAAACTTGCCAAATCTAAAACGCCTTTAGTCTCTTCACATCCACCAAAGATTTAATTGCACCTGCTACCTTCCTAGATTTCACACCTTTCCTACTACATTCTGCAATCCCTATAGACAGAACATCTTCCTTTAAGCTCACCCAAACATTATATCAACTACAATATTTAAACTCCAGAACTTGTTCCAGTTCTCCCTCACCATTCTAACATGATTCTTCACAACCTGTTGGACTCTCCTCCACTCACCTACCATTCCACCATTACTCTCTATTTACATTATCTTTTAACATCCTCTCCTTTTACTATCACCCTGCTCAACTCCTCTGCCAATCTTAACTCAGATTTACCGCAGAAAACCAAATTATCCTCATACAATAAGCAGTCCACACTAAACTCTTCCATTTTCCATCATTCTTAAGAGCGAGAAGTTAAGTGAACAAGGTAATAAGGATAAGATATGTAGAGTGCCTCTGACAAGTAAATCACCGTAATGAGAACAAATGTGTGAAATATCAGAACAAAAATCTGGGATCGCAAAATCAAGGAAAGTAATTGTTCGCAGTTGTCCAAAACTAGTATGTGGGATGTGCTAAAGTAGGAAGTTAGATGTTAACAGTGAGTGGTGAATGAAGAGGTGATGCAAGCTGTTAAAAGTAAAAAAAGGAAGCGTGTCTTGAATTGTACTAAAAAGCAAATGATGAACTTTCAAAAGAAAGATGCTTGAATTATAAGGAGAAAAAAGGAAATACTAAAAGTGATTACGTTCAAGGAGCAAGAGAGGTAAATGGACAGTTTGGAACTAGAATGAATGGGAACTTACAACGGCAATAGGAAGCTCTTCTGGAAGGAAGCTCGAAAGAGGTTAAGAATGATGATAAGGGGAATCTGGTTAAGAATAATGAATAGGGATGGTGGGCTTTTGTAATGATAATGGTGATGTCTAGGGAGTGTGGAAAGAACCACTTCGGGAATAAATTATACATAATATTGGCGAGATAATGAAGAGGTTGATTGGTGAATGTGTGGTGTGTTGATGGAATGCAGAAGGAAATAGGTATTTATTTGGATGAGGTTATTAAGCAAGGAGGAGGTAATGGGGTAGAGTGAGAAGTTAAGAATGGATGGTAAATCTGCAGGTGTAGAAGAAATTACTGGTGAAAAATATTCTCAAGAACGAGGAATGAGATGTGATTGATGTGGATTTGAAGTTTGTATATAAATGCGTTTATGGGAGTGAGTTATTCCAATGAGGACTTTGGAGGAGAGCAGTATAGGAGGCCTTTTTATTATAAGGAGGTATAAGGTGAGAATAAGGGCGGAACTCTGAGTAGAAATTATAGGTAGGATCTCTAATAAGTTTATGAGTGTTGTAGGGAAGGTATATGCTGGTAGTTGTCGGAAAGATGTGCGCCGCTCAAGTACTGATTGGTGATAGAATCAAGGATGCGTTTTAGAGTGATAGAGGTGTGTGGAGAATCAATTATCTTTCCTACTATCATTGAAACAATACAATGAGAAATATGAAGGATAAGAATTAAAAATATTCGTATTAAGGTTTTATGGTATTTTGCAATACAGGTCGTATCTGATAGGGTTATATAGGAAAGCTCTTATGGCAGGTGTTAGTGGAATTATGTGGTGGTGGGTAAGGCTTCTGAATGGACATCAAAATTTATGTGCGGCGATAGTGAGCGTTGTGTAAGAATAAATGGTTGTCAAAGTGATTGGTTTAGTAGTTAATAGCGGAGTGAGGACAGGGTTGTGTATATAGTCTCCATGGTTATTCAATAGTGTTATTATGGATAGGGCGTTATGTAGAGATAGAGGGGTGCAGGGAACAGTAGTGGTGGCCAGGAAGATGGTGTTAGAATAATGGAGATTGAGTGGAGGGTCTCCCTACCTATTAATATGCGAATGATTTGAGATATCTTGTGTGTGCGAATCTGAAGAGAGTTTGAGAGGATTGGTTGAGAGATTTGGCAGTGTGTGGAATAAAAGGAGGGGTTGAAAGTTAACGTGGATAAGAGAAAGAGTAAGGTTGTGTTTGTGAGTGAGGACAGTCCTCAGTGGGTGAGGTTATGTTAGATGAGTGATCAGCTGCTTAGCAAGTGGCTGAAATTTTAATATGTTTGAAGGGTATATGTTTTCATTGATGAAGAGCATGAATAAAATAGTTTCAATACGCTCAAAGGTTAGTTAGTAATGGCAGAGGAAGGTATTCTGGGGTGCAATTAAATCGTGGTGAATGTAAAAGGACTAATTCTTGAGTGCACTAGGGTCTTACGCGAGGGTATGTGTTTACCTGTGTTATTGTATGCTAGTGAGACTATTGGTCTGAATAAGAAGTTAGATCTAAAGTTCAATTGTGTTCAGATGGA
>JABUQX010137793.1:17500-24107 GCA_015478945.1 Trachelipus rathkii | reverse complement strand
TATTATATGACTAATATAATAATGATATAGAATATATTAATAATATAATAATATAATATATATATATATATATATATATATTATTATATATATATATATAATATATATATATATATATAAAATAGATATAATATATATATAATAATATATATATATATAAATATAATATTATATATATAATATAATAATAATATATATATATAATATATTATATATAATAATATATATAATATATAGTAATATATACATATATACAATATATATATATATAGAAATAATAGAGTATATTATATATATAAATATACTATATAATATATATATATATATATCAATAATATAATAATATATATATAATATAATAGCTATATGAGATATATAAATATAATAAAACTTTGCAGTATTAATTTAATACTAGGTTAATATCAATATATTGTGGTAAAGTTGAATAACTAATTGTGTAATGCGAATGACTGACTGGAGAGTCCCGTTCAAGCAACAAAATCGAATAAATGTATTGGAAACTGAAGTGATTTTAGCCATAGATTTTTTTATTGATAAAAAATGACTGGTTTTGAATTTTGATCTTTAATTATCATCGAATTAATATACTGAGTAGTAGATGACCGTTCAATCTTGAATCTAATTCAACATATATTATATTTGCTCTCTATCTCTCTCTCTCTCTCCCTCTCTCTCTCTCTCTCTCTCTCTCTCTCTCTATATATATATTATTATATAATAATATATATATTATAAATATATAATAAAATTATATATTAATATTATATATATATATAGTATATATAGATAAATATATATTAAATATTATATATATATAATATAATAATATTATATATATAATATATATATATATATATATAATATATAGATAATATATATATAATATATATATATATATATACTAATATATATATATATTTATATATAATATAATATAATATGATATATATATATATATACAAATACATATATATATATATAGATTATATATATATTATATATATATATATATATATAATATAAGATATATATATATATATATATATATATATATATATATATATATTATAATATATATATAATACTATAGTATATATATATATATATATATATATATATTATAATATAATATATATATATATATATATATTATAATATATATATATTTCAGTTATATTGCCCGACGTTCCAAAAAAATTATTTTTTAAGTTTTCAAAAGATTTATGTTGTATAAATTGTATCTAAGGAATATATAGAACATTTGAACGCAAGTTGCAAAATCACACATGAGATATTTGAAAGTTTATTGTCTTAAAAAGAACATAACTATAGCAAGTTTACATTGTTAAATACTTGGTTGCAAGATCTTTGAAAAACAACTGTAAGCACACTGCGGCTTACGATTGAATGATAAAAAAAAATAAATAAATACTTAACTTTTTATTCAATTTGCTATTACAAATATATAATAATTGCATGGAAAACGAACGTTTTTCTATGACGGCTTTGATCACCGTATTCTCCGTCCCGTGAGAGAAGGTATTCACTTACATAACATAGCATATACATACCTATCCACTGATTTTTGCAGCTCTTGTATAATCTCTACGGAGTTTAAAGAAAACTGGCCAAATAAATGAAAAGAACCTCTCTCTCTCTCTCTCTGCTCTCTCCTCTCTCTCTCTCTCATCTCTATATATATAATATATAATAATATATTATATAATATATATATTATAGAGATATATATATATATATATATATATATATATATATATATATAATATTATCTATATATTATATATATATAATATAATATATAAAATATATAATTATATATATTATATATAATATATATATAATATATATATATATATATATATTAGTCTGGAGACAAATTCATTTTGATCTTGTATGGCAGTCTTTATAAGTTAGGTTTTCCTTTATCTTTTGGCCATACAAAGAACTCCCTCAAAAATATTCATCCCTAAGCTAATAAAATTTTTCTTCCCTTCCGATAAAATTGCCTTCGAGGTGCGGAGATATTATTAATTTCTCTTCATAAGGTCAATTCAGACTCGGGATCAAAGAAAAAAAAGGACCCTTTAAATTGCTATATTACACAAACACACTTCGCAAAATAAATATATATATATATATATATATAAATATATAATATAAATATAATAGATATATATATATATTATATATATATATATATATATATATATAGAGAGAGGAGAGGAGAAGAGAGAGAGAGCATGACTCGAATGCGACTGAAGTACCTAACCATGGGCTTATGGTGTGTAGGGATTTCCCGCTTACATGCCATGCCCAATGTTGACCTTCTCTTTTGCAGTTAACATTTCCTGAAAACAATACCTTACAGACATTACTATATCCCTTATGTGTGAATTGCCTAGTGTCGTAGAAGGTAAAAAGTGCAGTGGAGTTGAGTTAGCTACCCACTACCACTTATCTCTTCTAGGTATGATATTGCAGGCCTCGGACATGGCGTGATCGCAGTAGCACCATGCATCTTTCGGTGAAATTGCTATGAATCGTTTCGACATGGAATGTCAGAGGGATTATAATGTTTGAGGAGAGAAGAGAGAAGTGATGGAATATATTTGAAAGGCTAAAACTTGATTGCTCGCTGTTTGACTGAAACAAAGATGAAAGGAAACGGTAAAGATTAGTGGTGTGGTGTGATATGTGTGTGTGCTGAAGTTGGAAGAATGAGAGGGGGAATAAGGAGTTGCGGATTTAGAGAGACCATTGTGGCACAGGAGCTTATAGTGGATGTTTGTTTGTGTGAGTACCAAATTCTAATGGTTAAATTTAAGTTTGAAAAGGTCAGGATATGTGATATGGATGGATAGGTGAACAGAAACGGGATGGTATAACTGGTAAATTTTCAGTGACGGAGGAGAAAGTGAAGAATAAGAGATGATGCATTCTTGAGGAAGAGAGTATGGTGTAAGTAATACTTCTTCCAAACACAAGAGTTACTCATAACTATACGAAGTTGGTGTAAGTAGAGATGGCATCGAAGTGAAAAGTATGATTGATTTTGAGTTGGCGAAGAAGGAGAGATTGAAGTATGTGATGGATGCTAAATCAGTGAGGGGCTGGGGATGAGATTATCGATCTTTATGTTGTTTGGTATGTAAGATTTAGTAGTAGGACTTTGAGGGGAAGAAAAGAGGTAAGAAGGATAGTAGGAAGAATTAAGAGTGAGAAGTTAAGGAACAAGGTAATAAGGAAAAATATTTAAGAACTCTTGCGAAAGAAGCTCTTGGAATGGAAGCAAAATGAAAACTGAACACAGCTGGCCACCAAATGAAGGAAACCTTTCGTTAGTAGCATGGCGTCCGCAGAAAATTTTCCAAGGGGGGGCAAAGCTTATTAACCATATATAAAGTATATATATATATTATATATATTATTAGTATATAGATATATATAATATATATATATACTATATATAATATATATATATAATATAATATATATAATAATGTATATATATATATATATATATATAAATATATATATATATATAATATTATAATAATATATATATGTAATATATATATATATTATATATATGATATATATATATATATATATATAATATATATATATATATATATATATATAATATATATATATAATTAATATTATATATATATATGTAGAGATATATATAGACTTCCTCAGGATATATATAGATATATATATATATATATAGAAATATATATACCTTTTAAAAAAAGTATAATTCGATAATAGAACCAAGTAAAAAGAAAATTTTAAGTCGAAATTGCACCAAACTCTCTACAAGCTGCCTTAGTTCCTGACGAAGTGTGATGGACCAGATCCACGAAAGCTCGAACCTGTGTTTATATTTTAAAGAATATTTTAAATTACGTTTGTAACCTTATAATATATATGTTTTGTAAAGTATGGTCTATATAAAGTAACTCCTTCATAGTGTCTTCTTTATGTGGCAACCTCAAGGGAATAAAAAATCTCAATATATATATATATATATTATATATATATATTATAATATATTATAATATATAATATATATATATATATATTATATAAATATATATATAATATAATATATATATATATATAGATACGACTCTAACTCGTTTAATATATCGAACTATAACTATTTCATAATTTCCGTCTAAAGGGTGAAGTAGCCTATATTAACATAAACACTCCTGTAACACGGCTCGAGAATCTCGAATCTCCTAATTTCGATGTTCTGTGTCTTAAATCTTTCTTCCTTCTACTTATAATGAACTGTGCTTCTGCACTTTCTCCTAAACATTTTTTCACCGCCATTTTTGAATATCTTTACAAATACTTCTCCACGAGACTCTATATCTTTCTCATCCAAATACGAGTCCTCTAGTAGGGGACTTCAATGGTACACAACACTTGAATGTTGGGGTCCTCTCATACTGATTAGGTGGTAGGAGGCTGACAGTCATTTAGCATCTTCAAGCGATCTGAGCAACGTAATTAAAGAACCAACAAACATTCCGGATCGTCCCAACCAATTCTGAACACCACTTGACCTATGTTTCACTACTAGTCCTTCTCCTATAAGTACACCACCTTCGCTCCTATTGGTAAATCTGGCCACAAACCTATATCTCTTAATTTTAATACTTTCGCTCCAACAGCTCCATCCTGCCCTATGCGGTTTTTTCGGCACTTTGATCGGGCCGATTGGGGGCTCTGCGCTGCTTCCTACGCTAACTATAATGAATGATGCTTTTCCTCTGCGTGACCGCGTCGGCTTCTCCGAACAAGGTGGAGCTGTAATCGTTGATTGGGATGAGCAGTGCATTCCTCTTCGAACTAGAATCTTTTCTCTTCCTCATAACCATGGTTTGATCGTATTTGTTTCTCTGGCCATTCAGGCTAGGGACAATGCGTATAGGGGTGGAAAAATTCTCGTTCTCCTAATCCACCACGCTAATTTCACAGCTAGAAATCGTTGCACAGATACTCTTCGACGAGCAAGGCGGGCTTTTCATCAAAAAAATGCGCTTAACCTCCTTAGGTTCTCCTACTGACCAAATTCTTCTGGCCTCTGCCAAACTCACATTCCAACAACTTCTTTAAATCTACCTTTCCTCCTCTGATTCGAACTGATGTTCTGTGCTAACTCTCCGACGAAAAGGCCAATCTCTTCGGCTCCTATTTTCCTCTAACTCGACCCTGGACATTCTGGCATTCCTCTTTCTCCTCCTTCTCTTCTCAGGGTCCTATGCCGTTTGCCTGTGATTACATTGATCGGGTGCATGGGCTCTGAAATCTAATGAACTTATGAAGGCGGTGGCCCGGATGGTATCCGCCCCGAGTTTTGAGAGTGGTCTTCTTGTGCTGGCCCCTCCTCCGCTCAAACTATATTCTCTATGCCTCAATACTAGCACTTTCCCTCAGTGTTGAAGCGCGCATATGTCCAACCTATTCGAAAAAAGAAGCAGCTCTGATCCTCTAACTATCGCCCTATAGCTCTAATTGTTATCTAACTAAGATCTTTGAAAACTTTCTCAACCTCTAATTTCTTAGACCATCTGGAATCTCATCCGTTCTTTCCGATCGCCAGTATGGCTTCCGGCGCTCGGTCTACCGGTGATATACTTTCCTATCTAACAGATTAATGGTTTTCCGCCCTCAGGAATTACGGGTGAGACTTGCGTGTGGCGCTTGACATATCCAAAGCATTTGACCGGTTATGGCACGCGTCACTGCTCTCCAAGCTCCCGTCCTTGATTTCTCTTCTCTTTGCTTACTTATGTATAGCTTTCTTTCAAATCGCTCAAAATATCGGCTGTTGTTGATGGGCGACCTTCTTCTCTTTTTTCATCAATATGTGGTTCCTCAAGGTTCTGTCTTATCTCATACTTTTTCTTACTTTGCATTAATGATCTTCTCGTCTGCCCACATCTAACTCTATCCACTCAATATCCCGATGACTCGACCCCGTCAGTCTTTTACTTATTTCAATCGCTCCTTCTTTACTTCTAGATGCCTCTCGTCTTAATCTGTCCGATTCATTCTCGCTGATCTGGATAGAAATTCGGATGGGGTCGTCTCAACCTTGAAATTCAATCTTTAAAAACTCAACTTCTACAATTCTCCCTCTCTAAGGATACCTTCTAAACTTTCCTATCTCTTCGACGCGATTCTCTCGTCTCTTTCCCTTGTTTGTCCTGTTGACAATATTTAAACATCCTTGACCTTAACATAAACAAAAAATTGTCTTGGGAACCTCATATCACACCGGTTGCTAAGGCGGCCTCAAAAAACTGGGAGTTCTGTTTAGACTGCAACTTTTTTCCTCTTCACAGTTACTCCAGTTATACAAGGCTCTCATCCGCCCTTGTATGGAGGAGTACTGCTCTCATAGCTGGGGGGGCTCAGGTTTCACCCGGCTTTGGATAGGGTCGAGTCAAAGGCAAAAAAGACTTATAAACTGTCCTGTACTTCATAGTTCACTTGACCCTCTATCTGTGCGCGATTTGGTGCTTTATCTCTTTTTCTATAGGTC
>JABUQX010137793.1:0-2500 GCA_015478945.1 Trachelipus rathkii | reverse complement strand
TAACAAACCAATCGAAACAGTCTTTGTTACATACAAATACATACATACATATATATATATATTTTTTACATACATATATATAAATTACAAAATATAATTATATATATATATATATATATATATATATATATATATATATATATATATATATATATATATATATATATATATATATATGTATATACTTGAAAATATATATCTGTATATATACATAAATATATATATAGTGACACACACACACACACACACACACACACACACACACAAAAATACACACACACACGCACACACATTACAGCATATATATATATATATATATATATATATATATATATATATATATTTTACTTTATATCAGGGTTGGGGATTTTTTTGATTTTTTTAGAAAAAAATCAATTTTTGATTTTTTTGATTTTCATGATATGTTAGCGGACAAGTGCAAGTACAAGCACAAGGTATCAATCACAACTACAAGTACAAGTACTTTTACTTGAAAACTCTTGCATATATATATATATATATATATATATATATATATATATATATATATATATATATATATATATATATATATATATATATATATATATATCGAGTATATATATATATATATATATATATATATATATATATATATATATATAGACACACACACACACACACACACACACAAACAGATTAATATATATATTTATATTCAAAATACTGGAGGTAAGGTGCGTAACATATACCACCGGAAACATAAAAATAGTAGAAGAATATGAAGCAAGTAGAAAAGAAAGCCCAGCCTACTGCCCCCTTTATTCCAATTAGTGAGAACTCACGCAGTCAGAAAAATCCACCTTAGAGCTTCACGGGACCGCGATTGACCTTCAACTATGACCTCTCGTCAATGTGGGTTTTGGCCCAGGGGTTAAGCAACCATACCTCCTAAACCCACTATTCACTCCTATTCTGCACCTTTCTTCTAGCCAAACTCACATTTATCTCTTCCAGGCATTCCTTTTCTGACTCATTCCACTTTTTCTTCTGTCTCCCATCCGGTCGATTCCCAACACACTTACCACTATACATTTATTTATTCTCTCATTTACCCCGATCTCCACACCAAACAACTCTCTAATGTTCATTCCTCATTTTGTCATTTTTTTTCCACCTATAACACGCCACTAAGATTGTCCATCTGAACACATTGTAATTTAGATCTATACCTCTTATTCCAGACCATAGTCCCACTACTATACATTAACACGGGTAACAACATACCCTCATGTAAGACCCTAGCGCACACAACACTTAGTCCCTTAACATCCACCAACGATTTAACTGCACCAGCCACCTTAGTGCCATTCACAATTTTCCTACTACACTCTGCATCATCCGCTCCCTTTTCATTCAACATATATCCTAAATATTTAAATTCAGACACTTTTTTCCAGCTGCTCACCATCTAACAACTTCACACTGAGGTCTGTCCTCACCACAACCATAACCTACTCTTATCTACGTTTAAACTCCCCCTTTTACACACCCTACCAAATCTCTTTACCATCCTCTCAAACTCTCTTCAGATTCGCCACACAAAACCAAATCATCCTCATATAATAGGTAGGGAATCCTCCACTCTCATCCATTCTCCATCATTCTAACTCTATCCCTTGTCACCCCTACCTCTAATTCTATCATAACCTCATCCATATACAGATTGGATTGCCAAGGAGACATACCACATCCCTGTCTCACTCCGCTATTAATATTAAATAATCACTTTCTTGACTCTATTTATTCTACACGCTTCACTATCGTCATACATACTTTGATTCTATTCAGAAACTTACCACCCAACACCATATCACTAACACCTGCCATAGATTCCTTATTAATCCTATTATACGCCTGTTGCAAATCCATAAATCCTAAATACAATTTATTCTTCTCCTTCCTCATTATCCCAATCATTTGTTTCAATGTACAGATTTGATCCACACATCCTCTACCACTTCTAAACGCACCTTATTCTTTCCCAAATTAGATTCTTCACTCATTGACGCAATCTTACGACCAAAAATATCAACATATAACTTCCCTACAACACTCAAATAAACTAATTACTCTATAATACTTACAGTTACCTTTTCCCCTACCCTTATATAAAGGTACTAATATTGACCTCCAATCCTCGGAACTATACCTCCATAAACGTTTTGTTATACAACTTCCAAATCCAATGAATCACTATCTCGCCTTAGAGTGATAGTTATATATATATATAGGCAGTATATATATATATATATATATATATATATAAGAAAGAAAGAGAGAAGAGAGAGAGATATATATATATAGAGAGAAAGAGAAAGAGAGAAATATGGAATGGAGGAAAATGGAGGGGGAAGGGAAGGAATGGCAGGGATAGTCTTGTGGAAAGAGGTGGAATGGAAGGTGGAATGGATGGAATGGAAAGGGAAAGAAATGGAATGGAAGGAATGGAATGGAAGGA
>JABUQX010137792.1:5000-41380 GCA_015478945.1 Trachelipus rathkii | reverse complement strand
TTGGCATATTATTACTCTGAAAACGTAATGTAAAATGATGGTATTAAAACGAATAATGACCTTGAGGATTCTCATTCGAGATAATCTTTCCCCAAAATGGAGGAATAACAAAGGATAATAACGGAGTAATTTTAATAATCAATCAGTCAAGTTGACGAGCTCGAAAATCGAAAAAGACAAACGCAAATAGTTAAAACAATTTAAATAAAGATAAAATAATAATAATAAAATAATCAATATAAGTTATAATTAATTAATCAATAAAAAATAATAATTAATTATAGATTCCTTAATATATAATTCTTAGTTTATGATTAATAATAATATAAAATAATTATATATAATATAAGGAATAATAATTGAAATAATATAATCAATAATGTAACTTGAATATGTAATATAAAAATAGCCGTATAGATAATACTGAAAAACAATATAATATGAATACAAAAGAATGTTCTATTGGTTAATGATATGAAGTTAAAACCCTAAAGCGCTTGCCATATTAAGCGAAAAACCTGACATTCGAAAATAAATAAAAATGACAATAAATGTCCCTAGCAATTATAAAAATAAATAAAAAATATAGAGAGATATAAAAAATTAAGTAATATATGTAATATAACTATAATAAGCATGAAGGTATATATTTTTAATAATATTTTGAGTATATATATGAAGTGATCCGGTCCGGTTATTAGCCTACGCAGTTAGAAATGGGACTTTATTAGAGAGGACGGTTGTACATGTTTTAAATATCTGAATTTGTTGCAGAGAACCTCAATCATCTCCGACCACAAGACACAAACAAAAGAACACCCTCCTCAAAATATGTAATCTACACTCATCGGTCATATAAATACACTAAATAGAATAATAATACTAATTATCTATTAGCAAGCGCGGAATAGATCCTCAATCAGTCTAGCCTACCATCACTTAGTTCAAGCGCACTGCGCACCTATTCTATGCCGCAACTGGTCCAAAATAACGTTTTAATGAGTAATAATGTAAATAGACATTGGTTGGAAATGATACCACATAAATGTTCATATATCTGCAGTAAACTAAGGGAGATATTATTTGGATATTATTTTTAAAATCTATATTTTTGTGATAGATTTTGAAAAACGACCTCGAATGAACCCAAATACCATATCTTAGCAAAAGAGGTGTCGCATCAGCCATAACACTCTTTAAAAAAATGCTTTTTTGATGATCTTTTGCATGCACTCTACCCACTAAAATACCCATCTTTCTTTTAAGACCACTCTTTCCTCAGTAAATGAATTATATAAATTAATAAAACTACTTTTAAATCCATATTAGAAGAAAATATATATCCATTAAAAATCAAAGGAGTAGGAGAGATGGGAAGAAATATTCCTAAGTATGGAAGAACGAGAAATGGGAAAAGGGGAAGAAGAGGAACTGAGAGAATGGGGGAAATAGAAAATTCGGCAGAATATTACACAATGGATTTACAAGAGCTGGCGCCGTGCTATTCGCATATAGAACCAACTATAAGGAAGTCTGCTATTAGTACCTGGCAGACTGAATACCACACAAATTTTCGACGCTACAAAAGCGTATTAAATACATAGACGTACCAGTGTACTGCTACGACCAGAGGACACCCTGGGTCATCGGTTTTGATGTTTAGATAACAAGCTTGGGGACAGTTGATCGTGACCAGGATTTTAGAGATTTAAAATGAGGAGAGCGAGCGGTGAGAGTTTGCGAGCGCACGATATTTGATCCGTGTGTGCGGAGCGAGAGCTAAATATTTAAGTGAGAGAGGAGCGTGTGGAGCGAGAGCGGCTGTACCTAACCTGCCAGTACTCCCTGATAGCACAAGAAGACTTGCGCACAAGGGAGACGGGCGGGAGCGGTGGATGGAGCTAACGGCCTTGACCCAGCGATGGCTTATTGCAATCTCACAGCAGGTTTCATAGGTCTTGGGAAGTATAGTTACTATCTGACATAAAAACTCTGGTGACGGGGGGGGGGGGGAGTACATGGACGTGGTAGGTAGAGGGTATGGGTGTTTCGAGAGAAAACCGGCGCTCGTAAGGGGGCGAGTAAGGGGGGGAGAGGGTAGTGTGAGAGCGAGTGAGAAGACGTATAAGTATTTTATCTATCGGCGTTAATGAAAAGAAGAAGAGGCTGTGGTAGTGGGGTACTTGGAGGTGTGGAAGATATCTCAGGCTTTCGATGAAGTAACGGCGATTAAAGGTTGTCCAAGCTATCCAGCTGTATATAAGCTGCCGAGATTCCTGAAGTATAAACGAGACCTCAAGATGCAGAGTAGAGAGAATGAAGGGATGAATTCGGGAACACTTGCCGTTGCTATCGAAATGCTACCACTGCTAGCTAGATGTTCAATGAGCTCCATTAACAACTATTGGAAAACGGTGGGAAGCTAATTCCATTAAAATTACCGTTGGAATGAGGAGGCTGCGCGCGCGTGGGAAGACGCGGTATAGAATGAAACTCATGCTTGAGGTCCGTTAACCGGTGGTATCTTCCAACCCCAATCGGAGAGAGGGCGGGGGGTCAGATGGCGGGGGAGGCGAGTGCAGTAGACGAGGATGTGGAGAGGGTAGTGGGTACCTGCGGGGGGGAGGGAGGGGCTAGGAGAGAGCTGGGGCGTAGCGCGGGGGGTTTTCTCCCTCAGGGCTCCATCACCCACAGGAAAGAATATATGAGATATAAGTAAACAATGTATATACTTAACAATAGAATTGTGAGTGAGTTGGGGCACTTACGGGGTTGGGGCTCTACGCATAGAGTGGCGAGTATTTGGTCGAGCGCAGTTTAAAAGGGGCCCAAGTGGTGAGTAAAGCGGTAGTGAAGTAAAAGGGATCGAGGTATGGGGAAGGGACCGATAAGAACCGAGCGAGAAAGTCATATTTCCGCCAGGTCTCAATCTGAGTAGAGGGGCAGGGAGTATAGTGGAGTGTGCGAGGAGTTATTAACTATAAAAAAACACGCCTCGAGGGATAGCGTGAGAGAGAGGAAAGAGTACGGTAGGTGTCATTGGCGAGAAGAGGACAGGGAGAGGAGCAAGAGCAAGAGAGGCGAGAAAGGGCGGAGATGAAAAAGACTCGGAGAGAGGAGTGTGGCTCCATGGTGAATAGGGATATTCTGAGGAAGCGGAGGGGACCTAATTGATAGGGAAAGGCCAGAAGAGAAATAGCTCACCCACGCTGGAGGAAGAGAGGTTACCAAAAAGCCCCCGCAGATGCTTGTTTTTGAGAGAGAGAGCAGATGAAACTAAATTGGGTCCCTTGAAAAAGTTTGAGGGGGTTGCAGGCAGGAAGAGAAAGAGATAGATAGGGAAAGAAAATAATACGAAAGAGAAATAGGTAGATTAGGGATGATCTCTAACAGTTTAGAGACGCATTTAGATATCTGAATGCAAGATAAGCTTAATGGTATGTTAGAGATATTTAGATAGAGTGTTTAAAGAAGCGTTAGATACAAAGATATTCCAGCGAATAAAAGCAATAATAAAAAAGCTACTACATTTATAAAATACGCTTAATCACAACAGGATAAGAATGATTACGATGTGGAAAACAACAAATATTGGATGTAGAAGGAAAAATCTAAAGGGTTTTCTTAATAGTATCGGCAGTGTCTCTTACGGTCGAGAATGAGTGGTGACGGCGCAGAGACAATGGAGTATGCAGTGTAAGAATGATATTGGCGAAAATGGCATTTGGTGTTACAGAAAACGAAAATTACGTTGAACCGAGTTCGTCTTTGTAATAAATGATGCGTACGGAGCAAGTTAAATTCCTACCCCCTTAATTACTGACCCGCCTAGCGTGTGTAGTGTGAGCTGTTCCCCAGAGAAGAGAGAGCGCGCTCATGGTCATACGCCGTCTAACTCATGTCTCTACAGTCTAGAAATAGTACATCTCAAATAATATACGATGGTTACAGGCGACCATCCAAGGTTGCCCAGCCTGCAGAGGGTATACAAAATTGTTTTCCATCATGTACAAGATATCTTTTTCGCCTCGTCCTCTGGAAGAGTATCCGGAGTTCTGGATGTAAGTCGCTTGTAAGTGTATTCGCAGATCTTATGCATACACGCCAACAGGGTTAGGCGGGAAGTTACTGGCTTTTGATCTGCGGACGCGTAGCCCATGATGCGTCTAGCGAACCTTTCTCCATCTGCACGAGATTTAGGCGAGATGTTATGGAAAGAATCACACTATTTATTATAGGGGGATGTGATAAAGATGATTAGTGGCCAACGATCTGAAGTCGGCTGCCGCACGCAACAGTGTGGATCCGGGCAATCTAACGGCGAAATTGAAGAGCAAAACAGGTGCAAGGAAATGGACTGTTTGCGATAGTGTCTTGGGACGTTGCAGTAGTAGTGAGATGAGAGAATGGTCGGGCTCACCCGGCCCTTGCCTCATTACGAAGCGTGCCCGCTCTAGACGAGAAGTATGGGGGGGTGGCGGGATCCCGCTTCTCAGGGTCTTTTACGAATGGAGAGAGTAAGAGCGGAGAGCTATGTTTATGAGAGCGGACAAAATATGCTGGGTTGTTATGCTAGCGCGTTTGGCGTAAAGCTCACCTTGAAGAGCCATCCGTGGTGTTACCGAAAAATTTAGAGCAACAAAGTGTCGCGAGAAAGCAGTCGAGTGTTAATTTAGATGCAGAGCTCCAGAGGTGACCAGGACCGGTATAGATGATTGCTATTCTGACAATGATGGGTTTTTACGGGGTCTGTTGTATGTGTTTTGAGAATGGCAGACACCTTAGCTGAGATCTACAGGGCATGTAAGTAGTTATATTATCATCGTTGAGCCGCGTGATGCAAGGGGCATGAGTGCGAGAAGAAAGTACTTAAGAGGAATGTGAGAAAAGAGAATCGATTATGTAGAACAACAACTAATCTTATTACAGCTTCTTCTGTACCAGATGAATCGAGTGCATGTTAAGATGAATAGATGAGGACAGTCTCGTATGAGGCCTTTGTTACTCAAAGGATGGGAGAAGAGAGAGTGTGGGAATTTACGTGGCTCGCTCCGATGCTAGTTTCGGCCACCTGGGCTTGCATTCTCCATCCTTCTTGGGATTTGGAGCTGTAATAGAGATTGAGTGTTAAGTTTCGCTCGGGGGCAAGGGCCGTTGTGGCCGGAAGTAAATTATCAAAAGCATGATTCCATTAACCTGCAGATAGAAGCCTAGTCTTTCTAGCTTGCTCTTGTACTCGAGTGTGAGAAGCCGGTCTCGCGCATCATCCATGTTATCGTAGGGAAGGTGTACGTTACAATGGCGATTTAGAGAGGTGAGGAGGGCAATGGAAAGTTGCGAGATAGGTTAGGCACCATTACAGGGGTGAGGGACCGACCGTTCAAAACTTCGAAGTAAGACATGAAAGATGGAGCGCAGGTAGAGATGCCAAATTAAAGTGCCCGCCAATTAACGAGATAACGTGTAGTGAGAGCGTGAGTTGAGGATGACCCTTGGGGAGAGAGCTGCGAAGCGCGAGCCGGAGAATGATTGTGATTGTAGAACGCCGTCGTGAACCACGACGTTGTGAGAGTTAATCCGGTAGCAGGAAAGCCGGACGAGGCGGCGTGATATGAGATAGTCATTTCGTTGTCGTGCGAGAGAGTGTAATAGTGTAGGAGAGCCGAGATTATTCCATTCTGGTGAAATTTCTAAGGGAATTCCGGCGGATACATTAATGATGTACCAGTCGGATATCCAATCTGGTTCACTAGCATATAAACACAATATGGATCGATTAATAAAGTCTACGGATAGCTGACATCCAGCCATCAAGGATTACTGATCTTGAAGGGTTTAGGGTGCGTGGGGTGAACATGCCGATCTAATGGGGGGATAGTATTGATAATTAAGGTATTAGGAGTATAAAATGTGAGTATAATAGAGAGATATATAATATTGGGTAGGCTATTCATATATTCTATTTTAGTCCGCACCTTGAACAAGGACACTTCCAGTGAGTGGTGATATATATATATATATTTATATATGAGAATAAGTATATATGAGTATGTACATATTGGGCATTAGGTTTGAGTATTTCTTTGTATATTTCCAGATAGATGTATATATTAAGATGATTAAGTGAGTGAGTTAGGCATACCGCGCCTCTACAGGCATTCGATATGAGAGGAATAGAGGATAGTAGGTGCTGGAAAGGCTTGGAAATAAGCGATTTTGGGAGAAGTCGAGAGCGGTAGAGTAGTCGTAGTGAGTGAGGCGAGCCTCCCGGAGAGCTGTAGCCGAACCCCTCGTATTTGTATACCCATTTTGGTTCCAGAAGCCACGAGAGGTGCTAACGAGAGGTAGGTCGAGCTTAGCTGAGCGAAGGGGCTGAGGGATACGACGAGATACGTAGCAGCGCCGGGGAGAGGGGGCGGAGCCGAAGTCAGCGCATCACAATGAGTATAATAAAGGTAACTTCTTCACTTACGCGTAAAAAAATTTAATAGATTTGTTTATCTTTATTATTTTTTGTTTATATATGATTTATCTAGATGTGTGATTTTATTATTATTTATTATTATATATCTATTATGGATTAGTTCGAAGATCAGTGCTCCGAAGAGTAATCAATCGAGTCCTGTGGGTTTACGCACGCCGACTTTGCCTTCCGCCGCGTGGTTGCTTGGTGCGATGTGCGGTGCTGGATACATATATTAGAGTGTGAGAGTGTAGTGTGGTTAAATTGTGAGGAGAGGGTGAAGATGATGATGTAATGCTCTCACGTTCGTTGACGAATTACTGACCCTGTCTCTACCTCGAATGGGAACGCCCCACCCGAAGAAAATAAAATAATGAAATTGAGAAGATGGCCGTAGAGAGCGTGAGTTGAGCGGATGAGGGTGGGTGGAGCGGGGGAAAACGAAATTGCATTGAGTTCAGGTCGATCCAACCACATTTCCTCCCTTAAAAATAGACAAAGAAAAAATGAAAAAGAAAGCGAGAGAAGAAAAAGAAAGGAGAATAAGAAAAGAAAGAAGAAGGAGTAGGAAAGGACGTAAGGAAGAAAATAGGAAGGTAGGAAGCAATTCAGGTTGGAGTGCACCGGCTGGAGTCACGCTGTCCAGTTAATAAAATCTATAACAACAATGTTGGGAGGTCGATTTATATTATGTATTGGATCTTAATTTCCGAAAAAAGGAATGATCTCTCAAAAAGAAAAGTCGAAGAAAAAAAATAACAAATCAATACAATAAAATAAACATTTCTTTTATTCTTTTAGTTTATAACTTACAAATTTACGTTATTACATACCACCTTAACAAGCCAGTAAATCACTAAATCTCAAATCCACTGATCCTAAACCCCTTCCCTCCTTTATTAACTCTTGTATTGCTATTCGATCATACTTAAGGTCAAATTTGACTAAAATTAGATACGGCTACAACCCTATAAGCCGTAAATCACCTAAATTCAAAATCACTATCCACCTTCTCCCTCCTACATTCTCGTGACTATTATCATTGCACTTAGAAGTTCAAATTTTTACAAAATTTTGCTACTCTTGTACATACCTAAAGCAGTAAATCACTAAATCAATGACCACTTGGCCGGGGGACCGGTGGGCCTTCGGCGTGGGGGATCGGGAGGGCTGTTGGGGTGGGGGGGACTATTGGGATCTATTGTATAAGGTGGCATATGTTGGTGGTTGTGAGCGGGTGTGGGAAGAATGGAGGCCGGTTTTACATTACCCTAAGGCATTGGAAGACGTTCGATCGTCTTCAACATCAAAACAGGAGGCGCGGGCGCGCGGGGGGGGGGGTACCGCAATCTGCTATTGTACTTCTAGTAGCTATTGTATAATGGTCCACAATTCTTTACTTAAAATGTCTGTGAACATCTTTTATCATAACACCTTATTACTTTCCAGCTATATGCAGTTATAATCTCAAACCACCGTCATCCCCACTCCTGGCTCATCCTTCAGACTATTTAAATATATTGTCTATTGATTATCAATGTTCACTTTTTTATATCACATTTGAAAAACATAACATAATCATTCTTATACAAGATCAAAGTAATCATATATACGTAATTCAAAGGGTCTGTCACATTAATAAAAGCTTACTAGTATCATCTGAACTAATGCAATAAACCATTATGATAAAATATATGTCAAACTCTAGTAGAATAAAACTTGTTACTTAACAAGATCACAACTCTAGGCCCATTAAATTACACTCAATATAGCATAGCAAAGACTAACCTACTACTACTTATTTCTCAACACATCGACTGTCTATTGTACCATTAAGACTGTAATAGTTAAACAAAACAATTAATTAAAGTGGTTAATTATCATACAGACCAAGAGTATACTCTCTACGAGCAATTTCACATTAATAGAGCTATACAGCAGCATTTCAACTAACTAAAAGTAAATAAATGTACAACAACAAACCTAACAAACATCTTTAAGCAGGAAACATCAACCATAACAAGTACGCCGCCACTTGACCCCAGTAAACTAATCTAACATTACGCATGATAAATACGATAACCTATTCGTCTCTTGCCAGAGCATCTCTAACAACTTCTGCATTGCATTTAACTAACATTTAATATTTAACTAATAATTTATCACAACATTGTTAATTATAGCATAAGAGCCCAAGCGAAACGTAATCTTAACGAACAAAAGGTCACATCAATGAAAAGCTAACATTACACATACTAAGAAAATAATGTCCCAGAAGACAGAGCACAATATCCAACACCTAAACCACTCCGATGAACTTAACATAACAAAGTTACCACACTTTAAACCAGAAAACAACCTATTGGTATGCCAAAAACTAATCCACGTACACTTATACTTTCTAAGCATGAACCTCTTGAATTCAATAAAACGTACACTCTTCACACGACACACGAGTAACATTTAACTAAATTCATAATCCTTGTCCCGATATCATACGATCAACAATATACTCAACAGAAATAAAGTTCCACATCAATAAAACTAACATGCATACATGAACTAGAGAAATAAGTACGGAAAAATCATCAAATTCTCAAAAATAACACTTAACATAGACAAAGTTCCACACTTAAACACCAGTAAAGTAAGGGTGTATGTATGAAAAACGTTATTATTATAATTCACATTTTCAAAAGCATATCTCTAACATATTAACGTTAATCTTACATGACCTGAAAGGTAACATTAGACTAATAATTTTCACACTTGGTTAACGACTGATACAACAAATAACGTTCTATAAAATAAATCCAATCAATTAAAAACCTACATGCATCGATACAGAACTAAGTATAAAAAGACAAGACTACCAACCCTATACACCAAACTAACACACGCTAAAATACTAGTTAATTCACTAACCCAAAAGTTCCAGATTCTTATAATATCTAACAGCAATTAATGTCACATAACAATGTTTCACTTTAATAAATAAATATAATCAATAACTAGGAAGTCAATAATGTCCTACTGAACAAATAACTAAAAACTCGCCCCTTGAATAAAACTGTTAAATTAAACAAATTCCACCAAAAACCAGTTAGAATAACTTAACTTTTATCATAAGAAGAAGCGAGAGCCCAATCTACTGTTTTCCAAGCACTTTCTAACTCATAGAACCATTGACATTACCCTGACACAAGTAATCATTTATCCAAAAATTCATATCATAGACCAACCTAACATTCATAATACCTAAATGAGTAAAACGATAGAGTGCAACAGTTTTTAGCGCTTTATCTCTTTTTTAGACTCCTCCTCCCTTCAAAATCAACTGCTCAACATATGTAAAAAAAAAGCAACAACATTTTTTTGTCATAAAAGTTTGTTTAATATATTACTTGTTTTTTTAGTTTTTTATTCGGGTGTCGCGGCTTATGGGAATTATCTAAGCTTATGTAGATCTGTCATCGGTTACCGAATATAATATAATACGCATCGTCGAATAACGAAACTCTCGTTGAAATATCCCAACAACCAAGCGTCTAAGCTTGGAGTGTCATCGTAATCAGCACCGTCGCCGAAAAACCACCCTACTGATAAAAATATCTGTATAAAAGTCCCTTAAAATTTAATGAATCTTTATTAGCCCAATCCAAAGAAACGTAAAACCAGAAGTACATCTAACGACTTAAACCATTCTGTCAAGGTATATATTGCGTATGCGACACAAACAAACAATACATAAGAATACAAAAGAGTAAGAGTTCTTAGATGACTAACCACGAAAGTATTGCTAACGTAATGCATTATTTTGGCATCATTAATAAGCTACATTAGCTCCAGAACTAAGAAAATTTTACCACGATCTTAACACTAACCTAAACACGATAAAACTGTTACCCATTTAAACAAGTTCCACACTTAAACCTGTAAAGATAACTGGACATGCATACAAATAACACTATTCAGAATTTATCTCAAATAACATTATCTCTAACATATTCAAAGTAATTTAACCATTGACACTCAGTAAATTAACAAGCAATCATCATAAACCTTTTTTTAATTATCATACAAGCGCGTCAACAGCATGCTAAGGTACAATTTCCACATATATAAGTAACGCATAACTAACCAACTAAGAATATGATGTACAATACGACAACCTAACACACCTTCAGTACGAATAAACACTAAACATTGAACAACTTTCCCACTTAAACAGCCAGTAAATACCGTAAACATCGTAACAAACGTAACTTATTCACACTTCGTTTTCAACATATCTCAACAATCAATCGTCTAATTACCATTAAACATTCGTATATTAACAAATTTTTAGTTCATAACCTGTTCAATATCATACTGACAAAGACTCATAATAGCTAACGTAACAATGTTTACAAATCAATAATCTAAAATAGCATAAAAATCATCACTACCTCAGTCTAAATATCAAATCCCCAGCGAAAAAATGCCAACATAACAAGTTTTAACCAAAACATAACAAAAAAATAAAACAATTTTATTCTAACATAAACTATAAAATAAATTTTGATAAAATTTAAATAACACCTAAATTATGCGTTATATTATCACAATATCAGTAAATCAGTACAAAACCAACCATCCTGCCTCCCTCACGCATCCCACCCCTGTATCTATTGATAACTATTTGATTCAAATGATACTTTCGAGTATCCTATTGGATAAACATCCACATAAAATATCTCCTGTGGAGCAACTACGAAAATATGCTTAACCAACAAAGTATTCAGCATATCAATTACATATAATAACCGTAACTAAGAATATAAGTCACAAATGCAAAATCTAACATATCCTTCGCACTAAATAATCATTAAACATCCTGAAAATCCCTACTTATCAAAGGTAATAGCAAGTCATACAATACTCTATATGTTCCCATTTTTTCCGCATATCAGCAACAGTGAAACGGTATGATATCTAACAAAATCCCATAACAAACTGACCAATCTATCATATATACCAACATCTTGACTTGAATGCACTATCTCATCAAGGTCACAGCGTTCCAGGTTATAACACACATTACGACTTTGAATAATCTAGACTATAGCAATAATCTAGGGCAAAACCTACATTAAATAGACTACTCAACAAACTAACCTAGACTACGTTTCTAACACACATCGCATAACACCATATATCTACAAAATATCATCATTTCCTAACCAAATCCAGGCTCTTAGTTATTCCTCACTAGTCAATCAGTTATTATTTAACACTACGTAACCTAACTTACGATGAAACAGTTTATTCAATTAACAAAGATATCTAAGCGAAACAAAATTAGAGAGCAAAGGGTGGCCCACCTGAAGGTGAAATCCTCAGGGACACCCCGAAAGAGGGTGTAAGCCTGGCTTTGGCCCTCAGCCGATATGTGTGAGCTCTACCCCTCCTCGGTTGGGTAACCGTCAAGTTAGGTTCTTCTATGTTTAAATATTACTAATGAACTCAATGTGAAAATAACACGATTTGTTAGAGAAATGATTGAGTTTTGATTGATGTTTGTGTTAACTGACGATGTGTGTTAGAAACGTGAGTCTAGGTTAATTTGCTTGAGTTAAATTTAGTTCCCACCCTAGATTTCTAATGGTCTACGATTATATAGTTCAGAAGTGATGGGATATCAATACTGTTGCCACTTTGATAAGATATTCAATTACATAGTCAAGACTTTGTTATCTTGAAGGATTGGTCACTTCTATGTAACGGCAATTTGTAAAACGTGGCTTTAACCTTTGCTATATGCCACAAAATAGAACATATCGGAGTATATACCTTTACTATTTACCTTTGATACAGTAAGGGAATTTTCAGAATGTTAGCCTGATTATTCATATCCAAATTGGTAGTTTGCATTTGATCTAATATTAAAACTTACCTACATCTACATTAGCTTAATTGAGCTAACTTCTGAGTGGTAACATATATTCGTAGTTCATTATGTTAGCAAGGTTATTTTTTATAGAAGAAAAATGAACTTCGAAAGACTGAATCAAATAGTCAATAGATCAAGTGCGGCTGGGATGGGTAGGACAAGGACGGTTATGGGTTTGAAATTACCTGATTACTGAAAAATTAGCATGCTTAAAAATCCCAGAAACTATTACAGTTACTGTGATATCTATTCACAATAACTTATTTTTTTGTTATGTCAGATAAAATTTGTTTATATGTTTCATTATGTTTGGGTAAAACTTTATGTTTGCAATTATCGATGGGGTTATGATATTTGAACGAGGTTATACTGAATTTTTTTCAAATTATTAGATACTGAAAATCCAAGTGTTATAATGAAACATGGTGGAAAATAAGCAGTGATTTAACTGATGTTAAAATTAGGATTCAATGTAAAATTACACTGACTATTTGAAAGTTGCATTGAAAATTGTGAATTTAGTTACTTTGTCCAATTTAGTCACTTTAGACTGGCTCTGAGGTAAGTTGTTAATGTTAGTGAGATTTATTCTAACGAAGTTTGTTAGGTTGTCTTTGTACATTCAACATTCCCTTATGATTCAGATATATTATGTTAGTCTATATATTAGAGTGTGAACTTGTTACTATAGCATACCTTTCGCGCTCTGTATTGATAATTAACCAAAGGTATGATAAATCTTGTTAAATATTACTGTGTCATTAAATTAACGTTAATGTTAGAGAGTATGTTTGGTAAAAGTTATGAAATAGACTTTGCTTTGCAAGTCAGTATTTTACAGTGTTAAGTGGGAACTTTGTTTAATTTAACAGTTTATTCGTTCTTAAGTGTGATAGCATTCGTCGTTTACATATTTTCTTAGTTCCTGGTCATCCATGTTAGTTAATTAATGTGGAACAAGTTACTTATGATATATTCGTTGATAGTATCTAAACAACTTTTTCAACTATTACTTGCTTGGTTTTCTTCTGTCATACGAGTAATTATATACACCTTAATTCCTGAGTAGAGGTATTGTACGTCGATTTATTCATTTCTATCTTCTTCTATAGTTGAATAGATAAGCAATCTCCATTACAGCTAAGGTTTATTAAACACTATATTTCTTAAGACTAGTTTCGCCGAGTGTTTATACATGAGCATCTCGCCGCAATCTCTACCGCTTTTCTTATATCTCACGAAGCCGTTCTATGAATTCTCCAACGATGTGTCACTTTATATTTAATCGCAACCCGATAATGGACTGCAACACTTGCTTATTCCCTTGCAGAGCGTCAAAATATATATGTGAATGTATCAGTTATGAAATGAATTTTAAACATTTAATCATTTTTCATGTTTAGAGTGGGTGATTTTTCTTAAAGAGGCGAGCCTTTTAAAAAATATAGGCTAAAAACTTTTTACTTATATTAGTCTTAATCATTAGCATTATGATGTTAGGTATGGTATTATACATTTTTTGATAATTTACTGTTGTCAATTTAATAACTTTAATATTGGATATCTTGGAAAATAATAGATAAGTTACTTCTGTATGTAAATGTAGTTACTTTACTGTTTTAAGGTTGAAACTTTGATAATTTTAACAGTTTGTTTGGTAGGCGTAAGTTGTGTTAGCTTGTCTGTTTCACCATTATTTCCTAGTTCACTATGTCTATGTTAGCGACTATATCTAAGTGAAACCATTGTATTATGTTAGCATATACTTCGCTGTTCCAGTATAAAGAACTCACAGTGGAACCTTGTAATTAACCAGTTTATCCGTGTACAGTTGTTGTAGGTTTGTCTAGGCCTTGACATTATTTCTCTCAGTCTCATGTGTACTCTATGTAACTTTTATTACATGGAAACTATTACCCCCGTAATACCTTTTATTCCTTATCCCCCAAGTATAATTACCCAATGTTTGATAAATCTTTGTTAAATTCTACTAGATGTCGAAGTGTTAGATGAACCGCCGATACAAGACGCCCAACAAGGCGGCCCTTTGAAAAAAAAGAGAGTACAGATAGTACGTATTTTTGGCATACCCATGTTAGTGCGATGTTACTGTCATTAAAAAGTAAAAACATTCTTAAAGTTACTAACAGTGTGTAATTTGTATTTTTTCAAGCCTTGATCTCTAGTTACCGTTTTCTTTTCTGCCCAAGAATTATCCTATAGGTCGTCGCTATGCCCAATTGATTTGTGTACGTTTGATGATGGGCGGCAAAACCTTTTATATAGCCCTGTCACCCCCACGGGCAGGATAGTGCTTTGATCAGAGACTAATCCCGGACACCAATTGGTTATCCAATGATAATATTTAATTACGTTATATAGATCTTACCTGTTGCGAATGATCGATTAAGGCATTAACACTGCTAGAGGTTGTTAGAAGTACTTACTCGCAGTCCCTTTTTTAACAACAGATAAGATAACTGTACACTACTACCCATGTTAGTTGCTTTATAGGTATTAACGTTGCGACTTGGTTAATGTTAACAACGTTTTATTTCAATCCCATCTTTGACATACATATCTGTGTAAATTATTTCTTTTATTCATGTAACCTATGTACTAGTACTTGATTGAATGGCGAAACTTTGTACGTCGTAGCATACTCCGGTATTCTGTTATGATAAACCCATATGTTTGAAAAATTTAGTTCAATATTACCCATTAGTAGTAACTTAAAGACCTCCTCTAACTCATTAGTCTGCAAATGTACTATTTCGGAGACCTGATAGCTTGACCTAATTTTGATGTGGCGAAAGCAAGAACTAGGTAAGCGTATTCATGGCCTATCGTTATACTTTAACTTGGCGGTTTCAATTTTTGGTGTGAGGTAGATTATGCGTAATTTCTTCGATAGGACCGTCTGCCTATGTCGGCGGCGTATCGGTCCGCTCATAAAATGACTTATTAGTAATGGAATGATCTGTTGTTTATGTAACCATATTTATCTCATAAGGCAAGTGATGCCTAATCACTAGATATTAAATACTTGTGAAACTTTATTTTTAACTAGAAATTGATTATGTAACAAATAAATTATATACAATGCGTAATTATATAAATTACACACAGGGATTTTTAGAGTAAAGATACCCATCCTATTGCTAAAGCGAAAGTAAGATTTCGGTAAATAACCAGCGAATATAAAAAATATATTTAAAAAAAATAAGTACCTTAAGAAAAAATATCAGGTATTGTACCATATTAGCCAAATAATATAATTACCTATTAAACTGAATTAATGCTTTAAAATGTCGGGAAATCCCTTGTCCTAACCTACTCTCATTACGTTTTCTAATTCTTAATTTAAGATATTGTGAAGTTTGTCCCTGGACTGTGTTCTAATAATTTCCATAGTCAGTAATTAGAATAGATACGTAAAGTAAGCATTGCATATAAAAGTGAAACTTTACGTATGTTAACCCTAGTCAGTATGTATCCTATATGCTATGGTTGGAATTTTGCCGATCTTGTACTAAGGAAATTTGGGATTAACCGATCTGAGAGCTTATCCCAATCACGAGCCTGATCGTATAACACCTCGAATATCCGCTCATCGTGCAACAGTTACGAAATCCAATATATCATATCTAGGAATCATAGTTCGCGCCCGCCTTCGCGGGGAGAGCTTATCGACATAATGTTTGCTACGAGCGCCTCCTATAACCAGAGGTCAAGAATATTACTGGTGGTCGCACGGTATACGTATTTCATACGAGATGTGCGGGCCTGTGCGCTAGACGAATTAACTGTATTTACTCTTAATACACTATCCTGCCCAACTCAGTAGGTTTGGTATCATAAAAACCCGTGATACCCCAACCTTTTAGTACTGTAAAAATTGACCTAATGAAGTAGTATCAATAGATCACAGTCCATTGGGACTCACGAAATTAGTCAAAATTGGACTGTGAAGAATATGGAGTGTTGTTGATAATTGAAAGAATACTGCTTACCATATTTATGCGGTTAGTAATAACGTTCACATACTTTAGGTATGAAATTTGACCTTATATTCATATAGCTAATCAATAGATCACAGATGGTCAAGAGGGATGTTGGATAGTGGTTTATTTCAGGAGATGTACTGCTTTAGGTAGTTGTTATAAAGTAAATTTCTAAGTTAATTACCACTTAAAATATGTAAGAAATTTTATTATATTAAATTATTATGATATTATTTTACTTGATGCGTGGATTCTGGAATGACCACTATTTTCTAAGATCCTACACATCCGAATGAACATTAATAATACACACCCAACATTGTTATACACGAATGTTTATTTATACTTGGCACCGCATGTGATCTCCATAGCACCAAGTGCACTACCAACTTGAACTCCTTCACTACTCCTCCTCTCATCTTCTTCCTTCCTCCTTTCTCCTCCTTCTTCATTCTCTCCTTCTCTTCTTCTTCTTCTTCCTCTCCTTTGTGTGTTCCACTACAATGCAGTTTCTGCAGTAGATTCCTATGGCCTTTGACACGCATATGTTCAGACAGCGCAAAAGGAATCCGTGACTCCAATCTCCGAGTTCCGACTCCCGACTCTGCTCTATCCTGTCTTCCCAATTGTCGTCTTCGCCCATTCATAATTCTTTTTTTTTTTTATTTTAGGGAGTGGGGTCCATTCGGGGAGACGCACGTGTACGTAATCTCGATCTACGTATAGCTTACAACACTCACCTTTAACCCATCCTTCCAAATTTACCCAATACAATTCGAACTCTAATCCCATTGTAGATCATATATCCGGATCTCAGAACAATGCGACAGAAGCAAACCACGGCGGAAGCAATCATTCGGAGTTGCTCGTAATAAAACCGATTCTGTTTTTCGACTCAGAATTCGATTCTCTTAGAGAATCGAATCTTCGATATTAATATATAAAATAAGAGATAAAGTAATAATAATAATAAATAATAATAATAATATAATAATAATAATTAATAATAGATAATAAATAAGAAAATAATACATAATAATAAATTAATTAGATGTTGTTATGTGATGACGCCGCCTCCGCGCTGACTAATCTCTCTGCGACGGATTACTTCATCCACGCGGCTCGAACCCTAACTCTCGTAGCCTAAAACTCAATTCTCGGTTTTATGCGCAAAGGCCCAAGTGATTATAAACGAGGACGTATCCGGATCTTACACGCTCTCGGGGTTGTACCCCTCTATATAAATAACCTACAGACTTAAATTTTACACGGTTTTCGAGCTTATTCCCCATACATTATCTTAATTCCCGTGAGTTCAGACGTATTCTATTCCTCTAATATCGAAATGCCTGCTGAAGCAGCGGTGCAACATCACTTACGGGTATATATATTTAATATACATAAATATTGATTATTATATTAATAGGTTATTACATATATATATATATTATATTATATAGTATAATATATATATTATATATATATATATTATATTAAATAGATAATATTCTTATATATCATCATTGTATTTAATTATATGTGTCATCTCTCTATGTCGTTAGACGATTTGTGAAACATTTTAACCTATTATGATCTCACTTTATTCCTAACTGACTGTTTGCTTTCGTACTGCTGAGCAAAATTGTTAGCACTAACGCGAAACTGAAAACTTATAATAACTTCGTTCATTTTGAAATCACTCTTCTATTCAGATTAAAGATTGCAATAGTGCACTCAGATCAAATTATTAGATATCAAAAGAAAACTCTCACTCATCTAGATTACTCTCTTCTGAATCCTCCCCGGCAGAGCGATAAAACTTCAGAAAATCAGCTGCACTTTATTCGATCACACAATTTTTCCCCCCCCCCCGCGAAACGAATGAAGTCAGGAGGCAAGTTTGAAAAACTGCACATCAAAGGCTGCGACCTTGCAATTCGCGCATACAGAAGTAGATGCTCAACAGAAGAGGACTATTGTAGACTTTGATATTTCATCAGCGTATTTCTATTTATATTGAATAAAAAAACATCATTTCAAATATGATTTTTCAAAATACCAACCTCTTATATAGGGTGTTGCTCACAAAAGAAACCCCACCAACTTAGCAAGAGCTTCCCTATATAATTGGTGAACCCGGAGCTTAGAAACACCCAGAACTTGTCAATCCATATGGCGCTGCTGATACTAAAGATACCACACGAAAAAAAATGCAAGAAAAAAAGAAAAAATATAAACTACAATAAACACTAATTGTATCAATCAGATACACTCGTGAGAAAATGACAAGCAAAACGAGTAAGTTCTCTTTCATTTTATTTTCTGGATTCATGTATCATCTTTCACACCTCACAGATTCGAGACTTCTTATTGTCATACATAGCAAACTTCCTTTCCTATGGGATTTTTACAATCATTGAAGTTGATATGTGCAAGTAAACCATTTTGGAAGTTTCCACTTTAACGAAACTTTAGTATTCCTTTTCGATTGCTTAAATGAAATTCTCGTGACCTCTCCCTTCTTATGTAATGAAGACATTATCTTTATCAAGCAACTTCGCCTCAAATTATTAACTTCCTTCTATCTCTGGTTCTTGATTTTGCTCTCATCATTGAAATTTGATCTTATGGGCAGAAACTTCAATTTCTTGAAATATACAACGAATTTACTGCCTTTCGAATTTATTTCTATATGGTTCTGTGACCTCTCCACTTTATTGTATGAAAGAATTTTTCAAAAAGAACACTAATACTCATTGCAACCATTCGTCCTATCATATGCTAAGCAATGTTCTTCTCGTAACTATCAATCTTCTGTAAACACTACTTGGCGCATCTTGGTTCATAATCTATGGATAACGTTAGAGAACGTCTCTATACTGTACCCTTTCTCTTGGATTTAATGGTATTCGAATCAATGTTGGAGCGCCTATTTAACTTTGTGGAATAATTCAAATTGTTTCATTATCAATATTTATACAGTTCTTACATTTTTGTACTTTTATGCATATAATATTGATATGATTGTATATCTAACGACTAAACCAAATAGGCTTGTGTTAAAGCACTTTTTATTCACATATAGATATAACATTAAGTGTATTTAATTATTCAAAATAAATTGTATCAATAGTTTAACTATTCGGTATGAACTCTTATGCTCTATTGATTATTCTCAAATTCATGTATATTACTTATTTGGCCTTCAAATGTTTATATGCGCTACTCTTATGTCTTCGGATCATAATTCATGATTAGTCTTAACCTAGATAAGACAAGTGACTCCTGTTTATTAACTTGTATAATCTTATTAAACATTACTTTTCGTTTCTATCTGCCGTGTTTATCTCAGGAAGTAATTGTAGCACTCCTATTTATACTTCTTTTAAACCATTCTTAACTCTCATTTTCGTACTTATGCTAGATTTGCGCGAGCAAAAATTGTAGCATATATTTCCAATAGTGAAGATACGATTATAAACTCTCATTTAGGATACTCTTCAGTCAATAAAGTCAGTTATAGTCATCAGATCAAAATTTAAGAATCAAAAGAAATCTCACTCAATCATACTCTCGTTAATAAATCCTCCCGGGCAAGAGCGATACAACTCAAGGAAAAGCGCTGCGACTTGAATTCAATCCACAAATTTTCGCAACTAAACGAAGAGTATGAGCTACAGTTCGAAAAACACGCACTGAAAAGGCTACGCACTTGCAACTTTGCCTAAGAGAGCGTCAATCTCACAGAGGACTTTGTCTTTTATATTTACGCGTTATTTACTTAGTTAATAAAAACATCATTTCAAAATATGGATTTTAATGCCAAATTATATAGATTTGCTCATAAATTAAGTTCGGTAATTTAGCATAGTAATAGCCCTGTATATATTATATATATATACTATATACTATAAGAGTATATAATATATATATAGTTACAAATAATATATAATAATATATAATATATATATATATTATACTACTCATATTATTAGATATTATTATGCTATATATAATATATTATATAATAAAATATAATATATATAATATAAATAATATTAAAAATATATATATATATATATAAAGTATATTCTATAAATATATATATAAGATTGATATATAGAAGTACTTAGATTAAAACTATAAGCATATAATTATAATATAATATAATATATATATAATAATAATTATATATATATATATATATTTATATATATAATAATTATTATATTATAAGAGTGTCTAAAGCTGAATATCAATGTTAACTCCGAGAACGACGCACCCAACGTAAAACCAATTATATATGAATCAGCGGAAAATTTTAAGGAGGAGTGGTTTTATTATTATTTATTTTATTTATTTTTGCATTATATTGTCGAAAATATTTTTTTTTTTTTTTAAATTTCCAATATTTAGGGGGGTCGGGTCGACGGGGACAGAGGAGGACGAGTCCCTCTCCATCCGTCGTCCACGGAGTCGAAAGACCCCGTACTCCTGCCATCTATTGCAATTACCCCTCATGTATTCATGTGTAAAAAAAAAAGATTATTTTACGATTTCTTTACACTTTGTATTACTTTAACTAAAGAATATCCATAGAGCTAAACCACAAAAATCAGGAGTCGGGTCTCTCACAGCCCTCGCCGTGTATCACGAAGTCCCCTCCCCTCTGCTCCCCGTCGGCTCGAGCCCTTAATGGGAAAATTTTTTTTATTTTAAATATTCCTTAAGAAAAAATGGCAAAAAACAAAAAAAAAAAAATAAAAAATAAAAAAAAAACCTTCCTTAAAATATTTCCGCTGATTCAAGTATATTATAAGTTGTTTACTGTAGGTGACACCTTCTTCGAATTACATTGAAGCACTTAGACACTCTCAGTATTAATTATATTAATAATACATAATAATAATATATATATATATATATATATATATATACTATATATATATATAGACTAATAATATATTATATATATATATACAATATATATTTATATAAATTATAATATATATTAATATAATAAAATAATATAGTAATATATATTATAATAATATATATAAATATATCTATAAAATATATTAATAATATAAATAATATATATATTAAATATATATTATATAATATTATATAATATAAATATAACTATATAATAAATATACTATATATATATAATATATATATAATATAATAAATATATATATTTACTAACTATATAATATACTATATTATACTTTAATATAATATATATACTCATATATATTATATATTGCGTATTCTTACTGACCCAATCAGTTCAAGCGTCATATCTCACACAGTTTTATAAAAAAAAAAAAAATAAAATAAAATATGAACCATTATACTATTTAAACATAAAAATGAGTCACCTAGTGTACTCAAACTAAATTGAAGAATTAATTATTTCTTGTTTTTGAATTTTCAGTTCTCGTAAGGAGAAGAGGAAGGGTGTGTGTTTGTTTGAATTCAACTCACTGAGAGTAAGAAGTAGTTATTCAAGAGTGATTTCTTCTTTAGTGATTACTGTTACATAACCTGCATTTAAATAGTTTTGGCTATCTTATATGCATTAATTAAATATAGACTAAAAATAGCTCCAAGTGAAATATAAAAAATTATGCAGTTTTCATTGTAAAAATACCGTAAGAAATCAGATAATGCTTTTTAAATCTGCTTTTAAGTTATTTGTTCTTTGTTACTTTTTATTAATATTCGCCTTTAAATTAGCTGAAGGAAAAAAATTTACTCAGACAAAATTTTACTAAAAAAATGTTTCTTCTTAAAATTCGAATCGGAAAAATCTTCCAGCTAGATTAGCATAGCGCAAAACATTTACACACGAAACGAAACAATAAATTTATATTAGGTATGTCACTCGATTTCTTCAGTAAATTAATATACGCTATATATATAAATATAATATAATATATATATATATCATAAACTTATATTTATATATTATACTAAGGATATGGATTAGTATATATATAAATATTTAGTATATACTAGGTACAACGATTACTTAACCGTAGACAACTCAATACTAAACTATTAATATGTATTGGTATATGAATTAACGGAACGTAAAATGAAAAAATGAACATCTTAGGTGAAAGAGAAATTGAAATTATTTATTATGGAAATAAATGTATATAATCGAGAGATGTGATTTTGATTTTGAGAAAAAAAATAAAATTTTGATTTTTTGTCATTTTTTTGATTTTTGAGATTTTTTGGCATATTTTTCTGTTCGTGACGTCACGGAAAATATAATTTGTAAACAACTTTTGTTAAAGTTCCATTAGGTAATATTTTTAACTCTAGACCCTTATACTAGTATAAATACTTAAAATAGGACTTAAGTCTATGACATCAATGAATACCGCAACATAAGAGTGTTAGTGTATAATGATTAATTATGCAATTACTATCAGAAATAAAGAGAAATCATGTTTAAACATGATTTTGTTGACATCTTATATCAGAATAATATAAAGCAGTTTAGCCTTGAATATGATATGATTATTTCTAAATTTTTATTCTATTGAAAATAAATATTCACAAATATCAAAAAAAAATTAAAAAAATATATATAAAAAACATCAAATAAAATCAAAAAACACAAACAATCAGTGATTTTTGGTAGCAAAAAATATCAAAATAGATGGCACTGAAAAATCAATTGATTTTCGTCGCCTTCCTGGTTTGTGATGAATACTGGTAGACGGGGTCCTGATTTACTTGTAGCTCTATAGAGAGTGTGTTCTTTTTTTGGATAACTTTTGAAAATATCTTTTTAATATGTGTTCAGTAGATTTTTTAACTTTATTTATACATGTAACGAAAATTAATTTATTATAATCACTAACATAACCCTACCGTTAAACCTAAACCTTGACCTGACTGACCAACCTGACTTATCTTGAACCCCCCAAAAAAGAGTCCATTTTCGCACCTAGAACATCTATTTCATTCATTCAGAAAGATCTACTCTGAGAATTTTTTTGTGTTAGGTCCAGAAAATCTGCTCTAACGTGAACTTTGATCCACTAACAATCATACTACATAAAATATAATATATATAATTAATATATAAGGTATTGCAAAACTAATATTAGTAATAATCATATTTATTATAAACACTACTAATATATAATATTTATATGGCATATGATGTAGACTTGTGGCTATCCCTCAACTGGCCTTTTCGAGCGTGTCTTACTGTCTTACCGCTCATCATGGCTGCAACGACGTCTGGCAACGCATGGCCGTAGTTGTGTATATATTATATAATATATATTTAAACAATATATAATATATTATATATTATAATATAGATCTAAATAAATATATATATATATATAATATACTTATAATTATAATATAGGAGTATATATCTGAATATATATTATTGCGTCTTCACCAATACATACTAGAGGAACATGTTTCACATTGTGAAGAATTATACTGTACATCACGATGATATAACGATAGAGACTGTTTCAGGATATTAATTATTGTTACACAGGAAGTTAGAATTAGTATTAGTTAGTTAGTATACCTAAAGAACGTAACAAACGTAACATAAACCTAAACCCAACCCAATCGCATCACCTAACTAAACTACCTAACCTCTAACAACCAACCAACCAACCTAACCTAACTAACAACCTAACCATTTACAAAATAACAAATAGATTCAAAATTACCTCGAAACCATTCACTTTCTATCGTAATTCTATACATAAATTTTTCAATAACCACATTTTCCTATCGTAGCTCATGTGCGGAATATAATAACATATATATATAATACTTATATATATAATAAATATATATATAATATATTTTATATATATATAAGTAATACTATACTATATATTTATAATATATTATATATATAAATATATATATATATATATTACAATTATATATATATTAGGTAAACATATATAAATTCGCCCACACGGAACGGCAGCTCGGATCAAAAAACACAATCACAGGTAGGTAGCCTCAATTACATAAATAGACTTTATAGGTCGATAATGAAAAAAAAATTATAATAAAAAAAATTCATATCTCAAAATACACAATTAGCTTACAGCAAAGCAATACATATTGAAATCCTGAAAAATCTTTATAAGAAATGTAATTAAAGATATATCCCCAATATACCGCACCCGATGATCAGTACGGTGTCTCCTGCCTTCCGGAACTTACGGAGAAGGACTATCTCCCCTCCGGGAGCTGTCTCCGAACCCCCGCTCCTTTATTTGGCTTCGCGGGGGTTCTCCCCCCTCCCTACGGGTATCGGAAAACTTGCCCCCCCTTTTCCGTCGGTCGAGCCCCCTACTATTGCCGTTGTAATACCTTTACAAATAATATATTATAATGTCCCCCTAACAGGTAGAAAAGTAAAAAAACAAAAAAAAAAAAATATCACTTTTCCCTAGAACATCTATTTAGTACATAGATGCTACCTGTAAAATTTTTTGATCCGGAGCTCCCGTTCCGTTGGCGTTAATGTAACTTGTCCATATTACTATAATATAAATCAATATAATATATATATATATATATATAATATACTATACATATATATATAAAATTATATCACATAATATATATATATATATAGTATATATAGAGTTAGTTATAAATATATAATTAGTCACTCCCTCTAGAAGAGCCAAATTCCATATCTCAAAAACTCTTGCAACAAGCTACCAGGGAAAAGGATATACATTGCTGGAAATGCTGGTCCAATTTATGCATAAAAGTAAAAAAAAAAAAAAAAAAAAAAAAAAAAAAAAAAAAAAAAAGAAAATTATATCTCAAAAACTACAATAGTCAGGAAAAGGACATAACATTTTGCATACAAAAAATTCTGAATACGAAACAAAAAAGCAAAGACAAAAAAAAATATTTTTCAATGGAAACAAATATATTTGAGAAGGCCTATTTAGAGACCTTTATTGGTTACTCTAAAATAAATAGACTTGCTATTAAATTTTGCTTTTTTTTTTTAACACAAGAATACCCAAGTCTATACCGCACCAGAGCAGGAATAGTTTCCACCTTCACAGGGGTCAGGACTAATTCCCCCCCCGGAGGTCTCCGAACCCCGCTTTTATATTTGGTGTCGCGGGGATCCTATGCGCCCTCCCCTTACGGGCGTTATGGAATAAACGTCCCCCCATGATCCCCGTCCTCGAGCCCCTAAAATTTGCCTTTAATATCCTTCAAATAAATACTATATATTATACTATGTCCCAGCCACCCCCCCCAAAAAAAATCCAATTTTATGTTTATATTTTTTATTTTTATTTTTTTACATTTCCAACCTAAAAATGGAACAATTCCAAAAATGTATTTCATTCCCCTGTAGCTTTTTGTTCGAGATATCATCTATTGTTAGTTGTTTTTAGAGAGGATTTTTTATTTACAGTTTTCCTCCAGGCACTATTTCCAGGGACTTGAGCAATTTAATAAATTTTAAGTGCTTTTAGTAGTTTCAATATGGATTGTGGGCTCTTCCTAGAGGCTTGGCCATTACTATTATAATATATATAAATATAATATAAATATATATATATAATATATAATATCTATATATATATATATATATATATGTGATACTGTAGATCAATATATAGATTATAATTAATAGATATTATATATATATATATATATATTATATTTAACACCACCGACCACCCGTGTGCAACCCGATGCAGATCATCATTGCTATCCTAAGTTGATCGCGTAAGCCATGTCCGAAACCACACCCAGCACGGAAAACGCCAATTGAGTTAGTTTAGTGCCCACCAGAACTACATCTCTATTGCCTTATCATTTAATACTATATTTATACTAGTAATATATATATATAAAATATATTATGTTGGATATAATGCCCAGCTATGATAATAATATATATATTAGATTAGATAACAATATTATTCACCTCTATATACCTTAGTACTATATCACTACTACAACCACCCGAGCCACTGTGTTCGCAAGCCATGATCGTTTTCTTCAAACAACTTTACCTGTTATTACTGCCATAGACTTTGGAGCGCCGTAATATGTCAAGTCCCCACACGCACGAAACCCCACATTGCATTATGCCACCCAATCTATCACTCCATACCAACTAAGAATATAGTAATCTAAAATAACACCTACTTCCTATATTACCATAATAAGAAATATAATATATAGTATATAATATTTATATAGATATATATATATATATTCATAGTATATATAGTAGCTAATATTACCTACAAAACTTATATACTTTATAGGTTGATATAAATTATATATAAATACTTCATATAATATATTATATTATATATCATACTACAATATATAGAGCTATAGTAACTATGTACTAATAGTATACCATATATCTGAGCTATATATATATAATATACTATGATACTAATATATAAATTAATATATATATCTATATATATAAATAATATAATATATATCCATGGAAAAAAAAACATGAATAAATTTTCTTAATGTCTATTATTCGTTATATAATTATACTTATTTAAACTACTCATTTAATATTAATTATGTCCACGACACAATATGTTCAGAAGGACATGTTTTCTAAAATACGCATCTGATTAGTTTAATCATTACTAGTCCTTCATTAATATTCAACCTGATAACAACATAAAGTTCAAGTGAAAAACATCCTGACCGAGACCACGAAAAAGAAATACAACCATTGAGAACTCATTCAAGAGTGGGATTACTTAATTACCAGCTAACTTACCGTCAATTTCAGAATTCACTGGAAATGCCATTTAACCTCTAAACTTTGTCTCGCGAAATCACTGTCAAAAGTCAAGGCGTCGGTCAACTTATTGGCTCGGCTGAGCCCCATAATTCTAGTCATCCCCTAAAACAAATAACATCCGGAATTGTCAGCGAACTTTCACGAGGAAAAACACGCAAAACCCTTTGTAGCTTTTTGCCACCGCCCAAAACTTTTCTTCGTATTCTTCTCTGGATGTACCTGATTCCATATTTTATTATTCTCAAATCAGAGTTTAAAGTCATCTTAGCACTTCAAAAAAGTCAGATTACATAATGATTGACTTCATATTATGCTTTGAAATTTTTACACTCGGTCTATCGTGTAAAATCCTAATTACTCCTTTAAAAGAATATGTGGATGTACATGTTGGGATTTTCCTAAACCCAACTTTTTGTTTCGATTTAATGACTTTATGTGCCATTTCTAATCTTTGTCTTTTGTAAAGTGACGAGAAATTTTCAGGACGTTGATATCGGGATATCACATTTGTACTAAGAATAAATTCTTAAAGTATTATGCGTTATGGTTGAATTTCTCATTAACAAATCCTTAAAAAAAAATAAAAAAAATTGGAAAATTTTTTAAAAAATTTCTATATGAGTATAAAAATGACAATACTCTAATAAAAAAAGAGGGCACTCTCGCCGATCCTTTCTACCAGCCGAATATACAACCCCCTCAAGATTGATTGCTTTTGATCCAAAACTAAATAAAAATATTATCGCAATCTTGTTTGAAACCGCGAAAAAAACAAATCCCGGAAGCACAGCTCAAGGATTGAGCAAGCACAAAACTCAAAAAATCCGAAAAAGTACCTCTGTAATCTTAATTAGTAATGATCGCTATCTGTACATTCAGGAGATAATCTTTCGAAAAATGGTTTTATAGAGTCGCATACTAAAAATTTGCAGAAGAACTATGGTATGATTGAAAAATGGTCAGAAATTCTAAAAGAGAATGTATATCTAGACACCCAAAACACCCGGAAAAGACCAACGTTAGAGGCGCGAAAAAAAAGGCTACTTTGATTTGTTAGATATCAAAATCGACTGATCATAACATACGTGCATGTATATCCATTTCAAGGTGGCATCCGAAAAATGGGCTCACCCGAGCTCCAAAATATTGATCTTTGCCCCTATATCTTTGAATTAATAAAAAACAAAATTACGTCGCATGCCAACTTAATTAATCTAAAGAGACTATTTTTTCCTTTCGAAATTCCATGTTTTGTGTCATTAATTCACATCATATTTTTTAGTTTCAAATTATTTTAGCATGTGTTCATTCTTATTATTACTTAAACACCATAAATAATTATATACACATATATATACAATAAAAATGACACATAACGCTAAAAAAATCATAACAATTAAAATTGAAAATTTTTACACAAAAATTTTTAATCAATACAGTTTGATACGTGTATGACAATAAGTTAGCTGGTTCCCTTTGTGTTTCTTCCTAGTTTAATCAGTAACCACAAAAAGATCATCATCTACCCGATTCATACGTAGAACACGTCTCGGCATAACAACCTCTGCAAATCAGTAAAGTATTCAATATTCGAACAAAAATAAAAACATCTACGCTATACATCTCTACTTCTTTCAAGCACTGACGAGCGTAAAAGATTTGGAAAACCCAAAAAACTTAAGATCTGAAATAAGTGTCAATATTGATTATTGATTATATATTATTATCTAATTATTAATTATTAATCATTAATATATGATTATTAATTATTATATTTATAATAATATACTAATTACTATATTAATATTATTGTACTATTAATTAATTGTTAATATTTATTATTTATTAAATAATATTATTATATTATATCTTTATCTTCATTATTATTATTAAGAAGTTGTACGAACCGATTCATACTAAAATTATTTAACTATCTTTTTGCTTTCTGGAGTTTAGTCTTTCTTATAAATTAAATAAAAATAGAACAAATGTCTTTACCTTTCACACTCTAATGTATCAAAATTCCTCTTATAAAAGCTATAAATATATTCCTTTCGTTAAATGTATTTTTTGAAATACTTATTATTCAGTTGAGAAAAAATGATCAGCACATGAAACGCCAAAACATCATTAAAACTTATCCAGCGTAAACTTGGTTTTACCCATTAAACCGAACACATGCGTATCAAAATCAAAATGAGAAATACCATTTCTAACATGTGACAGTTTATAATATATACATTATGATTTTTTATTCATATCCAAAGTAAACTCGGTTACCTTCCGTAAACTGAACTCTTCTGCCTCAAAACTCTAAAATTCCACCTTATTACAGATCCGGACACTATTCTCCATTTCCTCCACCTCTTTTCCAAACTATACCTAATAAGTAAATGCTATATAAATGTTATTTGGCTCCTCTCGAACTAACCTTTAAGAAGAAGTATGGTATCTGAATCTTATTACCTCCTGTCTTTTCGTAACTTTCTATCCAAGCTTGACCACTTCCATGCCTTGTTATACTATTCCATTTCTACTGTCAATCATATTCGACCTTCCTCTTAATTTTGTAGAAAAACGTGCACTCACTCAGACCTAGCCGATCAAACAAGGAAACCCTTGAACCCACTCAACCCTCCACCTCCAACTAATACTCCTCAGCCACGTCCCTTATTAACACTTGTTTTTTTTCAATCAAGTTGTTGAAAATCTTTTATTGACGCAGAATATTTTGATCATCTTCAATTCTTCTAATATTTTATCCTCCATAAATCGCACCCAGTCAACTGACTTCCTACAGAAGCGCCTAGTTACTGAACGATCTTCTCTCTCTCTTATATTCTTCCTTAGTCCCTCGTCAATTCAGAAAATTTCATTTATGGGCCTGACTATACACAAACGCTCATATAGAGTGTACCAAAGCTCTTGATATGTCAAAACTTTTTCCATCTTTCGCCATATCATCATCTCTCAGTGATCCTCATTCGAGTTCTGTAACTCACACCTCTCATCCTTAAATCTTATAAAAGTGTGTCTTCAAGTTACTGTACTATTCCCAACTTACTCTTCATATTTCTATAAATTATCTCTCTCTAGAGATCATACACCTATAAATCCATATGCCGCACGACCAAAACCTGAATAATTACTACCGCTATTATTTGGACACGACCTTTCATACCAACATCAATAGCTCTACGAATGATATGGCTCTGTGGACCAAAAAAACCTATCCTGATCTTCCAGTAATTAAATTGATATAGGCTATAACGCATTAATTAACATTAAAGTCATTAAAAACTCAATCCTCATATCTATCTGCATCGACATAATACATCCACCACAGACATAAACCCCTTTCTTATCATAAAACACAAATCTCAAACCTTACAGTCTTTCTTTAGTAATGTGCGGCTTTCTTTCTCTCTTCATCTTATTGGAAGGTCAAATTATTTCCCTTTAAAACAACGCCTTTTAAATAGTTCATGAGTTTCTACCGCCTTCCAAATTTCTCACGCTCCCAAGCATCTAGAGCCGATTCCCACTCCCCACTCTTTTAGAAAGATGACTTAGAGCGACACCTCACTCTCTCCCTCTCTCTCTCTCTCTCTTATGCAATCATCTCTACCATCTCTCTCTCTCTCTCTCTCTCTATCTCTCATTCTCTATCTCTTCATCTCTCTCCCTCCTCTCTCCTCTATACTTTCTACTACTAAACTTATCCCTGCTCTCACTAAACCTCTCATGTCTCTTACTCTATTCATCTCTACCAGTCACAAAGTTGCACAACACTCTCGTTTTATCTTATCATCTCGTTACATACTAAGTACTGGAACCACACACCCATCAACACCTACACTTACTCACACACACTCACGCACACCGAACACACACACACAAATACAACACTACACATCCATCACAACACACCACTCATGATACAGAACTTTTGCTCACCAATAGCTTTAACTTAAGCCCACGTATCCCAAACGGCCGGTGTATCAGCTGCATCGTCTCCTTTAATCTCGAATCCGCCCGCATCCTCCACAAAATCTGGTCGATTGGTAAGACCATTTGCCCTGTTCATCAGATGAGATTGTAAGAATTAATAAAAATAAACTAACTTTCCAACTCTCGTCAGATTCAGTATATAAAAAATTAAGCTATTATAATTAATAATAAATTAATAATAATAATAATATAATAATATACATATAATAATATATAAAAATATAATTAAAAATAAATAACTATTAATAATAAAAGTAATACTAATTAATATTAATATTATCTACTTTATGCAATTACATGAGATATATTATATTATTATTATATTATTTAATTATTTATTTATTAATCTCATTATTTATATATTATTAAAATTTATTTATTCGTTTAAATGTTTCTAAATTTCTAATATTCCAAATTTCTAGAAAGTTTATTTAGACACTTTATTTCCAAAAAAGGAAAATTTTCTGTACTATATTTAGATAAAAAAAAAGTTAAATAACAAAATCAACACACCTTTTTTTTTCCAAAAAATATAATAAAAATGTAAGAACCAACTAAATTTATATAAATCCATGTATTCGATATGAATTGTGAATTACGCTATTAGGAGGAATAATTATACTATTGATGTATCGATGAGATTGGTGCGCGGTGAATGGTTATGGTATATTTTTTTTAGAAAGAATTCATGTATATTACATACGTGTAAGATTTATCTCGAGAAAAAAGTAGTATAAACTGACATATTTAATCAAATCTCGATGTTACCACTCCTCATTTGAAGAAAAAATTTTGTTTTAGATTTTAGTTTAAAGTTTTCCTCTAATTTTTGGTTTACAATATACAATACATCTTTATTAATCAGAGATTTTCTTAATAAATGGTTAGCAAGCATTCACATTTAACAATTAAAAATAAATTTCACTATTCTAACTTAACATTAAACCTTTAACTATCGTAATTAATTCTTTTTAAAATTAGTTGTTTAGCTGAGAATGTCAAGGTTAAATGGGTTCATTAGAGTTGACAAAAACGGGGGATGCTTCTATTGACCCTTCCAAGTCTTAACTACTCCATATATAATTTTGTCTATAAGCAAAATAAAGATCCTAAACCACTTACCAATTCAAGGATTCATCCCCAATAACACTTAAATCTCCAACACAAATTATATTACTAAATTCGCTATTCGCTTTAGTTATGCTGAGATATATAATCCTATTGTATATTTTGAACATTTTCATACAGATAGTCATCATATTTCACAATATGATATATTCCAATAAAGTGTTACAGTATATAGTATAATATTGTACTACTATAATATATAATATTAAATATATTTATAATATAAGGTATTATTATAATTATACATTATATATATATTTATTAATCTATATTTATATATTTATATTATAGTATATAATAGTAATCAAATTATAATTAATATTAATATTACTATCTAGTGCGACTCACCAGAATTTTTTCGGACAACAAAATCTTTTCTCAGCTATAAGATCCAAAATATATAAATATATAATCTAAACTATATTATAAATATATATATATACATATATAAATATATAATACTTATATATGATATATATCTATATTAATATTAAAATTATAAATATATAACTATCTTACTTTCCTCCCCCGGAGCTCCTTTCTTTAGGGTAAACCCACGAACCTGTAGTCAGTGAACTACAGCAAGTCGTCTCCACTCACTCGTTCCCACAGTCTTCTCTTGTATATCCTCCCACCACCCCAACTCATCACACCGAAATCTTCACATGCCAACGACCTCCCCACTCCACATCTCCTCCATTCGCCTCTTCCTATAGTCTTTATCCACCGAACTCCAACTCAATCTTTTCCTCCTCTAGCCATGTCTTCCTGCATACCCTCCAATGTCCCACATTACTGAATATTCACATCTCTCCTCCAATCATATTGTCCACTCCGACTTCTCCCCTCTCGACTCTTCTCGCTCCTAAAATCTCTATCTTATTAATCATCCCCAATTAATCTCGCTCCCAACTCTCCCCTCAATTGGCATTACAACACTGCCCTCACGTGTATTAATGACTATTTATAGGGTTAACACTCCTTCGTAAGATACTTCTGTTTCACTTCTATCACCCATATATTGATCCCATCAACGGGTACACAGCCGCTTTCCGCCGACCTTCCAAACTTTCGTATCACTTATTAATTCTAACTCGTATCATCTGCATTCACACCTCCTTCTCTGTAATTAGTCCAAGCACTTATTTAAATACTTATACATTTCTTCCCACTTCTCCATTGTACCAGTAATCTCCCAATCCCTCTCCCCTCTACTCTCAACAGTCTGAGTGTGTTCCTCATGTATATGTAGTTCATTTTCTCCAAGTCTTTTCCACAAAAAAATCTATAAATTCGTTCCTTCCTCTCTATTTACACTCCAAACCACCCGCACCCTACATCCAATGCCTTGATGTCTCCTCTTATTTCCCCACCACCTTCCTACTAAACCTCTCCAATGTACTATCAATACAAGCTATAGAACAAAAAAGAAGAGACAATATCACTTCCCTTTCACCTCCATTGCCACACTCAAAACATCTTTTGTCATCTTTAACCCTGTATCTCACATTCACTTGCACAATTTTAAACCTATTATTGCATCATACAATCTCTCCCCACTCCATAATTTCTTCTTCTAACACCCTCCATATCCATTCCTTACACGGTCCCAGAAAGCTTTCCTTAAATCTCATTAAACACACAATATATCATCCCTGGTTGTATCGTAAATCGTCTCTCACATCTGCTCTCAGAGTAACACTAAGTCTGTACTCCAGTCCCTCCTCGTACCAATTGCTTATTCCTCTCCAGTGATAGGTTTCGAGATCTCTCTCAGCTTTTTCCCAACCACTCTTACAGAATTTTCCATGATCTATCAAAGGAAACCCCCTGTAATTTTCCACCCTCCGAGTCTCTTTCTGTTTAATTATATTATGCGATTAATAATATTTTCCCTCACTCTCGACCTTTTCCTTCTCACAACACTCATTTAGTACTCAAATGCCTCTCTCGCAGCACCCATATAATATATATATATATATATATATATAAGATATATTTTTATTAATATAGTACAAAAATTTCAATTATAACATAAGATATAACATAATAGATATATAATAAAATTAAATATACATATATAGAAAAAACTATCTACTTAAGTAATATAATAAATTATGTATGATAATACTATTAGAATATTAAAAATTCTTTATTAATACATTAAAACGTTACCAAACTAAAAATTAGATTTGCTCTGAAGATACATAATGATATGTTTTAAATGATTATGCGTTTTCGTCTAACACAGTTTGAAAAACTTCTTACAGAAATGAAATAACAGAACTAAATATTATACATTAAACTACGAAAAAACACTTGTGGTAGTTGTTTAAAAACTCCCCTGTCCAAAAGTTAATTAAAAATTTTGAAACCATTTCTTATCCCCCTGCATTTGTCTTGACATTATCAGTTATTATAGAAATAACTATATCTCATATTATTACTTATCTTTTTTAATATCTTGACTCCAAAACATTTTATGTGGACGAGGATCCCGGAGAAAAATTCATTTTAATGGTTCTAATATTAATGCGAGTGTGGTTTAAAGCCAAATTTTCCCCAATATCATCAACTGTATCAAACATCCTTGTTGTTGCTTGATTCACTTCTTGAATAAAAATCATCAAAGTAATCCCACATATACAACAGCGTCAATCAATAAAAAGGTATCTTATAAATACAATTGAGAAGAATGAATAATTAAATGGATTAGGCGGTTTGTAAAACTTTTTATTAACGGAATGGCTAATTATTTTTGTAAAACGAATAATGCTTTTGGGAGAGTTCTGTTTAATTTTATAAACTTAAATTATACCGGTGAAAGAAATTAGTTTTGTTCAGGGAGCATTACACAAGTCGGAACAAAAGCTATGAAACATAACAATATAAATGAAATAAGTTGAAACAAACAACGTTATATTTAAATATAGTTCATTATAAATTCAGTAGGAGCAACAATAAAATTAAATCTCTAAGTAAAGAAAATGAGAAGAGTAGCTAAATTTCGTATAGGAGTTGTAGAAAAAAACCAATGTATATTGAATTGAGTAAGAAAGTACGTTTCTTACTAGACAGAAAATAAAAAGATGTGTGAGTTTCCAAGAGAAATAAAGTGGTCTAAAAAAATGGTAATGATCTGGTAATTTTCATGTGTGAAAAGAAATAGATAAGCATGAATAGTTTAATTTAAGTTGATATAAATCATTTGACTATAGTCATCTGGATGGAATACGAACAAATCGACAGCAGTCCCAAAACACACCAATCCATGGGAGTTAGAAAAGAGGGGTAATGAATGAACTCATACTTGATTTCATCCAGCTCCCATTAAAAAAATTATTAAGATATGGGGAAAGAGGATAACCCACAAAACACCTGCATTGTTAAGAAAAAGATTTCAAAGTAAATAACGTGTTCAGATAAACTAATATATAGTGTATTTTAATAAGAATAACGACAAGAGCGTGAATTTAATTCCGAAACATTTATGTTCAATAAATAGTATGTCACATCAAAGATCAAGCCTTGTGAGAAAGAAACAGACAGATGTATAAGAATAAAGAACTGGTACCAAAAGCTTACGAAACAAAAATGTTGTTCAAATCAGAAGGTTTAAGGTTGACATCTTTGATCTAAATCTTTAGTCGTCAGTATGAAAGGGGGATTAGAATTTTCCTAATTAAATGTGTTATAAGTTAGGAGAAGTAACCAAAATGAGTAACTTATATGTTTTTACACAAAATGTAATTAAGAATCAAACTCGGACATTAGGGAAGTAGTTTACTTAATTACTTGGAACGTCCGTGAAAGACTGAAGTAACCGTTAGACATCATAAGTATGTAACTAGAAGGAAACACGTGTCCATTTCCCATTATCAATAAAGATTAACTTTCAAACTAATTAATAACTACCCCAGAGAGATTAACCCTGCATAGTATGGACTTCATTCATGGCGATATAAATCAGCACTAATTTTCAAGAAATTTTCATTACATCAAAAA
>JABUQX010137791.1:0-45000 GCA_015478945.1 Trachelipus rathkii | reverse complement strand
TAGTAGTACTCAGACAGGCAATAAGCCTACTGTATAGTCGTGAACTCAGTAGTATATGCATATACATACTATAGATTATTAAAAAGAATATCGCGAAGGGTGGTAAATAAGAACGTAGTTATTAAGACCGATAATAGCCGAACATAATAATCACGTTAGTGGGTAGTAGACTGCAGTATATAAAAGCTGCATGAAATGGGCATGACATTGAAGTACATGATCTCAAGTATATATATATGTATAAAGCTGACGAATACGATCATGTATATACTCACCGAAGAGGGGGGACCTTATAGAAGAGGGCACAGAGCTAGACGACAACGCTCGATAATGGACGGTTCGAAGTGTAATAGGATATAACACACTAATAGGTAGAGTAAGTAGTGCTTATAGGTAGGGACGGGATATAGATATACATAGTGTACATGGACCTAATACTTTCATAAGAAATCTGAATATATTAAGGTACAAAGTATTACAGCGAGTGGAATAGCAGGGCTGAGTCGTCCAAGGGTAATGAATGGCTTATAGAAGAAGATAGAATAGAAGTTAACTAGATGATATATATAGGTAAAGATATATATATATATGTAGCCCATTCTTATAACAGGTTATAACTATCATATTATATATATATATATATATATATATATTATACGAGAATTAGAAGTTTAGCATTTTAAGTAAAAATAAAATACTGTGAATCTAGATGACTTTGAACCATTGATATAATAAATCTTAAATCTTATATGAATGCAGGATAATTAATTATTTCTAGTAAAAACAAGGTGTAGAATATAATACACCCGCCTGATTTCCATTTACTCAGTAAACATACTAATAGTATAGTTCTCTGAGTAAGATAGTAGAAATTTATCTCTTATGTGCAATATATCCGGTATAATATGTATTAATAAATCAGTAATTAGAGAAATACACACAAATAGATAGTCTACTATGAACTTATATCATCTTAAAGTATCTCCTATAAAAGCCCCCATGCTGGGCGTATAAAAGCTGTATATATATATATATATATATTTATAATATATTACTTATATAATATAAATTATAATAAAATATATATATATCTATATCATATGCTACAAAATACATCATAGTATCAAGAATCATTGAAAGAAACGATAAATATATAAACTTGATATACGGTATCTATAAAAATAAATTAAAGGTAAAAAGGCATAAGTGAAAGCATCCTACTTTTTTATGAATACAGAATTGATTTCTGATCAAAACTTCCTAAAGGCTGACTTTATTCTTTATCTAGAATATATATATATGAAAATATAAATATATAGAATATATATATAAATATTATATTTAGATTAATAATATATAATTATAGTACATATTATTGACCTTAATAATATTGGATAGAATTATAGTAAGGGATAAGATATGATCTAGACTACTATGAGCGAAAAGTTAAAGAGAATATTATCAAGAGGAATAATTAGAGAGTGATATGTTATAAGAGGCAAATAGGACCAGTTATAAGAGGCAAATCAGATCAGTCATAAGAGGAAAATGGGATAGTAATACTCATACTCCTTTCTTCCAATGTAAGAGAGGAATTTGCAAGACTCCTCTGTAGAATTCCATTTTGGCGCACTCATTAGCTCTCCCAGCTTAATATCACTTTAACACCATGAGCAGAAAGATAAATAATAAATTATTCAATTCGATCGCAGAGCTCATGACACCCATTCATTCGAATAATCGCATTATACTATCGCGTGAACTTTTTTTGTCACGCCGACACATAAGATTATTTCTCTCTCTCAATTTATCCTTAAATAAAATTTCAACAAACATCTTATTTTTACTACTCTATATTTTGGAACCTGTTTCATAAATTCGTCTATTAAAATAAATAATAAATTACTATAACAATAAATAAAATAACTTTAACAAATATAACATAAAAAGAATAATCAGAAACTAAAAAAAAAACAAACAAATACGACAATGTTATAATAACAGGGAAAGAACAAAGAAAAATCGGAAAACAACAAAACAGTAAGCGACCATGTGGAGATCATTTTATTAATATCTACAAAATTGAATAATAGTATAATTATTAAATAAATATACAACTCTAAATATAATATAATACTATGGAATAATAATTAGTAAAATTATATAATATTTATAATATATATTAACTATAATATATATAATAATAATATATATATATATATATACTATATATATATAATATAACTATATATATAGATTAATATAATATTAATATAATATATATTATAATATATATATATATATATTTATATATATATATATGATATATCTATATATACTATATATTAATATAATTATATATTATATATTATTATATATATTTGTTGTCTGTGTGTGGTTGTGTATGTGTAGGTATGTGTATACGTTTATACGCATAGCAATTTTACCCTTCATGTAACTGTTCCGTCAACACATTCATACATTGTTAAGAACAAAGCACAGCATGTTCATTAATTTACCCTTTCTGTTTCTCCCTTCAAATAATTATCTTTTCACACGCTTATTGATTGGCCTATGTTCTCACGTGCTTACCACCCTCTCAACAAGGAGTAACAGATTTGTAACCCGAACACTATTTCTTTGTTAAAGATGCTACGTTGTAAGTAAGAAGAATTTCCGACCATGTTTAGTGCGGAACATGCAGGATATGATCGCAACACGTTATGTGTCTGTAGGTCTATTGGAAAATAATTAATATCAATAATAATAAATAAAATAATAAATATATATAATAATAATAAAAAAATAATAATATACATAAATATATAATATATAAATCATATATAATAAAAATTTATTTGATCGTTCTATGTAAGTAAAGAATAGATGTAAACCTAAAAGAGATAAGAAGAAACTTCTAATACCAATAATGAATGAAGCTGTTATGACCGTAGGCTAGGTTGATTAGATTTTTGTTTAAGTTCTCATAAATTCTACAAACGCACTGTAAAATACATTATATTTAGATATAGTTTGAAAAAGTGGATAGCATAAAGTTTTGCTCCCAATTATAACTACCGTAGTTAAGTAAGAACTTTGATTTCATAACCAGTTAGCCTGTATCAGATGTTTAGGTTGATGTGTGGTGGATGTGGCCTTTACATTATGCTTCTTAGTTCAGCTGACCTCGAAGGTTAGAATTAATATGTGTAGCACTTTGTGTTGTCAGCATTTATTTAGCGTTGCCAGTGTTGATTAGTACTGTAGTGATTAGAAATTATATTAACGATTCAATTGGAAGCATATGCTAGTAAGATAGATAAAAAAAAGAGGTTCAGCTAAGGTGTGTCTATGCAGGGAGGTACTGTTGTGCGAATAGTGACGTTCAGAAACTTGGGGCGGCGGGGCAAATGGTGTCGCATTGCGTGAATTCGCGCTGGGGTGCCCGTACTGCCCAGTCAGCTAAATTGCTGCCTACATCAGAGTTGAGGCGTAATCCTGTCGCTGCAGGGCAGGGGGAGATCTAGGAAGAAGAATAAGAATAGAGAAGAAAGAAGAAAGAGAATAAAATAATAAGAATAATAAGAATAAGATAATAAGAAGAAGCAATAAGAATGTAATAAAATATATATATTATAAAGAAGAATAATAAGAATGAAGAAATAAGAAGACTAAGATAAAATGAAGAAAAGAAGAGAAAGTAATAATAAAAGGGCGGTTGGAGAGGTGTGGCAAGGGAGGAAACATGGGGGAAGGGGGATAGTAGATTACAGGCCAAAGATGTAATTAACAGTGAAATGAGAGACGAGAGCGGGAAAAAAGTGACGTGAAGGAGTAGGGTGGTAGGCAACGGAGCTACCGTACGGTGGAAGGAGGGGACACGGGTGAGGAGCAGTAGCGGTATAAGCGGGGGATTGGGAGGGGGTAGGCGACGAGAGCAACGATAGGAGCAGCCTGAGTTGTAGGGTGAACCACGGGAAGTGAGCAGGTAGCGTGTGGGAAGGAGTAGAGCTGAGGGGTAAGGGAGAAACTGTGGAGAAAAGAGACGAGGGTAGGAAAAGACACGATAGGGGAGAGAATGCTGAACAAAGGGAAAAGCGCGTAGGTGCAGGAGGAAGACGGACGAGGGGGGTAAGAGGAAAACCGGCTAATCAGTGAGCAGACCGCGGGCCCGGGCAAAGCGTGGGGGGTGGGGGTACAGTACCCCGAGGGCTCGGTCGAAAAGGGGAGGAGTAGGACGGTAAGAGTGGAGAAATAGGAGTGTTAAAGAAACGTATGAATAAAGCGGTATCGCCTTTTTTCAGAAATTCCTCTTCAGTTTTATCTGTTTGGTATACGCATATAACATATTCAATAGTAATTCGTTAGAAATAGGTCGGTAGTTACTAGAAGGAAAGAAGTAAGGTGAGAATTAGTTAGATTTATACAGTGAAGTGTTTGGCCAGAGCAAATGATATAATATATACAAGGTAGCTAGTCTGTGCAAAATGCAATAAAAAGAGATACAAAAGTAGATGACAATAGAGATTAGTGTAAAGTATGGAAAAGGAGTATGACGTTAGCAAAAGCTTCATTATCGGGTGGCCTGTCCCAGCAATTATCGGGTGAGTGAATAATGCAAAAAAATTAAAGGATGAATAAGTATAATAAGGAAAGCAATGTGTATTGTGATAAAACAAAGTGGTGAAAAGAAGTAAGGCTAAAAATATAAAAGATAAATAAGGGGTGGGTGATAAGGTTAGACAAAGAGACATGAGCGTAGATAAATCAAAGAGATCTAAGTAAGTATGCAAGTGAGATGACTAAGAGACAAGAGTAAATAATTCCCCAAGAAGAGAGCGTATCATAAATGAGTATCATAGGAGTCAGAGATAGTAAGGGGTGAGATAAGAAGCTAGACTATGAACATGGATGACGGCTGGTAAGATCAAGGTAAAAAACCAATAAAAAAAAAAATATAACGTATGAGTAGATAACCAGAAAATGTGAAAGAAGTGTGAGTGAGGGAAAAAAAAAAAAAGAGTCACAAGCCATTATTCCCACTCTTAATAGGCATAATAAATATAAGATACCGGGGGATAAATTGGCAGGGTTTCTCTAGAACGGAACTTGGTCTTTCCTCTTTACTAGGAGAACCTAATAAAAAAATAAACAGATGGAAGAACGAAGAAAAAACATATTGTTTAATGAATGATTGCAAATGTAAGATAAGTGAGTGTTAATGATGGGTCAGCACAACGAGATGTAAAAGATAGACTAGACTCACTAAAATATCAGATAACAATGGGGGTTGTTCATTGGGAAAAAATGTATATAATAAGTGAGTCGTAACTATAAGGGGTGGTAGAACAGGGAACAGGGCACAGCAGATGCAAAGAGCTCAGTCAGTCGGAGCAAGAAGTGGTACGATGTATGCGCAGTAGGGAGGTAAAAGTGGCAACGTGGCGAAAAGGTAAGGGTATAATATATATAGTAGGTGAGGTGATTGGAGGGGTAGTTATATAGGTGGGGGGGGGTGGGGGTTAGAGTTAACTTAGTCATATCATATATATATATATATAGTGGGGGTGTAGCACCTCAGGTGATACTAGTAGTGGGTTAGAGAGGGTAGTTAGAGAATATATCTACAGTATATAAGTTTAGAGAGTGATATAAGTATAGATAATAAAATAAAGTGATAAGAAAGACATAATAAAGAGAAATGAATCTGTAGAAAAAGAAGAAAGAATGTATATGATATACACGAAGATGTAAATAACTGATATAAGTATTAAAGAAGAACAATAAGTAAGAAATGAGACAGAGCAAGAAGCAATAAGTAAAATAGAGATAAGAAAGTAACGTAAAACAGAAGTGATATAGATATTAGCTAGAAAGAGAAAATAATAACGGAATAGATAGTTATAAAACCTAACGGGATATCGGATAATTAGATCAAATATGAGATAAGCGCGATGATCCAGGCTAGGTCAATAAAATTCAACGTAGTAGGTGATATAAACGACTCAGGATAAAAGCGCGGCCTCGGCGGAAGAGTGTGACAAAAGAGATGCTGAGGCGGACAAGGATAGAAGCGCGCGATCCGGCACAGCGCAACAAGAGAGTTAAAGATCATAGGTGATACGACCGGCCGCGATATTGTCAGGCAGGCGCTGGTACTCCGGGTAGGCAGAGCAAAGATAAGTGAGCTAGGAAGGGGGCTCAGCCTGAGGGAGCGGAACAGATACTCATGAATCTAGAGATAGTGATGAGGTTCGGAGGACGTAATATATATTGATGAGTAATTAACGTATGGTGGCCAAGGGTACCAAATGCGTGTAGATCCGGGCAACAGCAAAGCAAAAAGAATTTTTAATTGTGAGAGAACGCACAGCGGCACGAAGAGTATACTTTAAAAAAATAATAATTGAAAAAACTCAATGGGAAACGAAAATCGCTGTCGCTTGCGTTGCTATCGTATGGGTAGGTAAAAAAAGATAAGTAACAGCGAGTCACACAAAGTATAAGAAGAGTAAAATGAGTCCAAATAAGTGAAAATTATAGAATGAAGAATGAATATAAATGAATAGTAATAAATAAAAAGAATAATAGAATATAGAAATTATAGAGGGAGTACTCCACGGTGGATGGTTATAGATGAAAGACAATAGAGATGCTATATTTAGAGAGGACTGAGACGTGACTAGGTAAGTGAAACCTGATCGAAAGCTGAATGTACATTTAGGATATAGTGATAGGCGGGATGTCAGTGTAGCGCGAGATAATAATGGTGTGAGCAGCGTCAGCTAGATATACAAGTTGAACGGTAAATACATAGTAGCATGCAATAGATAGTGCTGTGAAGAGAGTGAGGGTGTAGAAAAAGTAGATTGTGATAGTGTTCAGTTGTGACGAAACGGGGTGAGAGATATATGGAATACATAAGAAAAGAATAAAATTGATGGAGGATTATTAGTAATAAAACTATAAGCAAAAGAGAATGAAAAAGAGATAGTGAATAAGTCACTCAATTATACGCCAAATAAGAGACAACAAAGATAGAGGAGATGGGTAGGTATATGGTATTCTGAGGAGGAATGAGTAGATTTATATAAGATGTTTGGTCATAGAGGTGAGGTATGAAAATAGGAATAGGTTAGGCAGAATACATAAAATAGTAAAGAAAAGTGAGTGAGTGAAACATATAATATGGAGGGTAATATAGAATACACAATAACAAATAATTAGAAAAATAAGTATGGGTGATATGTAGTATAACATAATAGTAAGACTCTATGATAATATTTACAATATACCAAAAGAGAAGTCAATCAGATCAATAATCAAGAGATCAAAGAGTAAGCAGTGGAAGTGAATGGATAGTAGGGGTATCGAGTAGGGGCTGTAGGGACGGGGATTAACGTTGGTAAATATGTTACTGCTGGATGAGTAGGGAGTAAGTATAAATTTGGCATAAAGTTAGTGTGTAAGATGAGAATACATGTGAGATAAAAGAATGAAAGGTGAGTAACAACCAAAAAGGTGAGGTATGAATAAAAAATGAAGAAAAAAATAAATTAATAAAATAATAATATGAAGAAAAAGAATAAAAAGGAAAATAATAAGAAATAAAGAAAATAAAGTAAAAAGATAAAGTGAAAATAAAAGAAGATAATCATAAAGAAGAAAAACGAAAAAGAAATAAAAAAAAGAGATGAATAATAAAATAAAAAAAAGAAAAAAGAGATAGAAAATAATATAATTAACTACAAGATACAATGATGAAAAGTGAATAAATGAGATAAAGAAAGAAGGACAAAACTAAAGAGAGTATTGAGTGCAGCGGTAGATGAAAAAAAAAAAACTCAAAGAATAGGTAGAAATGAGAAAGGTCAGTCTGGGACGGGACGCATATGTACGTAGACGAGCTGCTCAAGCTAACTATATTGAGCAACGGAACGTGCCTGCACCTCACTCAGGCTCATAAATCAACGTAAGTGGTCCGTCGCAGGCGCCGAGCACCTGCATACCTAGGCATATACGTCCGCCTGACGGCCGCGGGTTATGTCACTAAGCCGTATAAGGCTGATCGTGAGCTCACTCAGACATAAGTGATGAAAGGCCCGGACTCAACTACATAGACGAAGACACGCTTGACGGCCGACGTAGAAAACTAGATAGAACTATATAGATGATAGAGGATAAGACATTAAGAGTCTACAAGAACGTAGATAATAATAATAAGAGAGAATTATGGATGGTAAAGGAGGAATACGTATCTCGAGAGAAGGGAAATGATACAAAAGATTATTCTAGATATAGAGAGGTATATTAATATTGAGGGAGAGCCACATAGAAACCAACAGACAACTATAACTATAGAGATATATATATATAGTATAAAGTAAGAGAATGATATATATAGAATATAAAGGATACGAGAGAGACGAAATAATAAGATAAGATATAAGTAAATAGACAGATGATATGTAGGATAGATGAGATGTAATATATTAGAGTACAATTCAGACAGAGATGAAAAGAAGAATGAAAGATCAGATGAGAGGACGATAAGATAGAAGAAATTATGAGAGTATGAAGTAAGGGAGGCGAGATGAAATAGGGTATGAGATAGGAGGTGAGGATTAAGTAGAGGGTAAGATAAGGATGGATAGGGAGGAGGTAGTGGGAGCGCACGAGAACCGAGTAAGTGAGGGCCGGGTGAGGTGCAAAGGACAAGAACGTATGAAAGAGAGTGAGAGAGAGTAAAGTGTGAGTATATGATAGCAAAATAGTGAGACTAGGGTATATACTATATCATATTAGAATGAAAAGAGTAATAGATATCAATAGAATATGGAGTATCGAAAGACGAGAGGACAAAGTAATTAATGAAAGATAAACAGTAATAGAATATATCAAGAGGACAGTGATTGAGAAGACGAGAAGAGACAGAGACGGCTAAGATATAATGATAAGATACGACGTAGAATATATATATTATCATATAGAGATACAGATACTATATGACAGTAGACTAAATAAAGAAACATAATTATAATATATAGAAAGTAAGAAGAGTAAAAATTATAGACAGTGAATAATAAATATCAATAGCTTAGTTAAGTATATAGAGTTAGGATATAAGATAGATTCATAATGAAGAATAAATATAGATTATATATATATATATGGAAGCATATAATTAGAGAGGAATAGAGATGAGAGATAATATGTAGTGCATACGTACATAATGAAATATTAGAAAAATAGGACCAATAAGAGCGGCGTATAGCATGGATGGTGAAGGCTAAGAAATACTAAGCTAGAAAAGGCCGCTCAAGATATGATATAATATATAAACGGATGTAGTCAAAGCTAATGAGGGAAGACTGCCTATAATAAACTACAGACGAAGAAGAGAGAGTGATAGATCAAGATGAAAGATAAGAAGAGATAATAATAAAACGAGAAAGTATATAGATTATAATGAATAGAATTAAGATATATGAAGTGAATAGAATAATATATAGAGAGATATGAGAGAGAATAAGAGAGAATAAGAAGAACTAGAACAAAAATTTTTTCTGAGAGAAGAGAATAAGATTCGAATTAGAAATATATATAGCTATACATACTATGGATACGTGAGAGACGGTATAATAAGCATACGATATAGGTATATGAGAGAAGATAAGATACTGAGCTGAAAAAAAATGGATATAGTATACTATATATATATGGATAGAATTATGTATAGATACAGAGAGATGAATTAATATAGGGATTAGATGAAATTATAGATATCAAAATAAATGTGAGGACTGAAGATGTACAGCGATGTCAATCAATGCAGAATGATAAGGATAGAAAAGTATGGATGTTATAGAAGAAATATTTATAGAAAAGTAAGGACTGAATACGGATAAACGTAATATATATGCAAGTAGAAGTTAATAGTAATGAGATCATAGATTAAGAGATAAAGGATGAAGAAAGATAAGACGATAAGATAGTATAGATAGATCAGTATATTAAAGCACTAAATGAAGATACGAATTAATAAATATGAAGTAAGATAGAATAGATGACAATTGGAAGCCTACAGAACATAGTGAATAGTATAAGATAATTAGGAGACAGATTAGACGAAGACCCGAAGGGTAATAAACCGGCAAGGGACGGCCACGAGATGGAATTATAGTATAGAGATAGAGGAGATAGAAATAGATAGATAGTTATAGATAGTGAGTTATATATAAGAATGATGATATAAAGTAAGATAATAGTATGAATATAAGAGTGTAATAGATAATATAAGATTAATATATAAGATATATATAAATATATAATATATTATATAAGTATATAGAATAGAGAGAAGGAGATAGAGAAAGGAGGGAAGGGAACACGAATAACTAAGATAGAAGGAAGAAGTGAGAATAGTTAGTAATTTAATAGCAGAACTATAAAGGGAAGAAGGAAGTATCAGGAAGAAGAGAGTATATAAAGAAAAGAAGAAGAAGTATATAATGAATAAGTGAATGAAAAAAGAATATAATATGTATAAGATAGAAAAAGGGGTGAATAGATAATAAAAGTATGGGCACATGAGGGAGGTGAAGGAAGGTATAAATAAAGGGACCGGGATGTAGAACGGTCTGCGGCGCCGATAAAACTCAACTGAAAGGAGCGGTATGTATAAGACCGGGGTAAGTATACAGAAAGGGAATACCGCTAGGTAAGGGAAAATGGGAAGTAATAAGTGGGAATCAAGTGAAGCTCGGGCTAGGGTAGGTCTAAGCTCACGGGTATTATAGTTAACTACTATACTCATAGGAGGGCTCAAGATAGCCCCATACTCACGTCATATAGTATAAGAGATAAGAACTAAGCAGCGTGGCTATAAGAAATATACATGACGACCTGTGACAAGGCTAGCCGTAAGCCCGCCCCCTAGTTATACTGGATACTAGTATATCATAGTAATTCAATAAACCCTAGGCTGAGGCTCGCACTATATCACCTGCGGGGGAAACCTCACCTGACTCGGTCGTAGCCCCGGACAAGGCAGAACGGAGATAAGTTCCAGCAATAGGAAAACTAAGGTAGTGAAAGATATGGAGCTCAGGTACGGTCAGGTCGGAGGACTAGCCCGAACAGGTCCCGATCCTGCCCATAAAATACTGAGACCTAAAAATGAAAAACGAGGTATGCGCGACAACCCCTATATAAGGCGGAACGTAGTACGGAGCGTATTAGATAGGAATATATAAATATAATATGAGATATTACATATATCGCATCCAAGAAAGGACAACTGGACAAAGCATTCTCATTGCGTTAAACAGGGCAAGATCTAAGGTGCAGAAAAAAAGGCTAGACTGAATAATATAAAAATAAATAGTAATTATAACAATGGAACTATATATAGTAAGTAATTTTATATAGAAATAGATATAATGGAATTGATATATAGATTTAATATAAAAGTACATAAAACAGATAACGGACATTTTAATATAAACATAGAATAAATACAGTGGAAGCCCGGTAAATGAGCGTAGCCTGACAGGGCCCGTATAATTATATAGTATATATATAGTATAAGCTTGCATTTTTGTCTGAGGTTATCAATTATACTTGCTGAGAGCAGTCGGAGTGTGAGTCCAAGGTATCGAGTGGAGAGGATACTACAGGAGTAAAGATTCATTCCATACCATAAGAACCAATCATCTGACTAAGGAAGAATATAAGACAAAGCGATTTGAGAGAAAGGAAGAATAAGCAAATATAAAAAAAAAGATATAATGAAATAAATTAAAACGCTAGAACGAAACTAATATAAGAAGAGATGTAGGAAGGAGTCGAAAAGATACTATAGAGTAAGAAACATCTGAGTAATGTAAATATATATCGTGCTAGAACAAACCGCAAACAAAGATAACAAAAAGATTAATGGAAACTTCTTTGATTAAAGCAGATACTATAAAGTATGAGATTGATATCACATCGGAGCTCCAGTAGTTAGTCAGGAACTCCATCCATAAATCAATACAGCCAGGGGGCACGAGAGAACGAGTCCTGTAATTAGGCAAAAGGAGACGGGCCAGTGGGCCAGTGGCCAGGGTGCCGGAAGCCGGCCAGGGGGCCACAATCCCCGCGATAGGTGTCTGAGAGAGACCTGACTCGCTCATCTGCACGGAACACTCACAATGCTGACGAGCTACTCTAACTAGAACGAGACGCCTCACTTCAACGGTGGCTAATACGCTTAGGATATACAAACCTGAAAAATTCGGAGCTAAGTCAGTGAAATAGTACGGACCGGTACTAGAGCAAAGTAGTGAAGTAGGTGGAAGCTTAGCATGAGAATAAAGTAGTAAGGGGGAACGCCACGAGAAAGAGAAAAGGGAGGGCAAGTAGTAGAAATAGGAATATATAAAACATAGGGGAGGGGAAAAAAGGGTGACAAAATGACTGACTATGGCTGGAAATGACAGGGAGGCGCTCACTAACGGTCACAAGTGATACCAATCGATTGACGGATATTATTACGGTCACAGCGCGTGGGCGGATACCACGAAAAATTAAACATGTCGAGGCTCTCATACTACTACGATGAAACTAGGCGGAATACGCAGAAAGGCAAGCCTCACTAATAGTATATAGTAATAGATAGGTAGGGTGGAGTGAAAATAATAAATTATATATATAATGATAGGTATTATCCCTTGAAGTATCATAATGGAAACATATATAATAACTATAGTTCAAGTATTAATTATAATATAATACTATAAATATAAATACATTATTTAAAAGGCACATAATGAAATAACCGGGCATGGGGAGGGCCATCAGTAGGGGTTCAGGATAAGGGGGGAAGGAAGGAGTAGCATAAACTAACGCGAACGTCGGTACGGCCTCAGGCCTGAGCTCTATATACTTAGGGAAGTATAGATAACACTAAAGTGCGAGAAAGAAAGGGGATAGGAGGGAAGGAGAAGGGAACGGGAAAGGAGGGATAATAGCGTAGTAAGGAGACGACCCAACAAGAGAAAGCTCACATGAAGGGATCAAAGGGGAAACGGGGGTCACACGATAAAAAGGAAAATAGGCGGTCACGGTAACTGAGCCCATAACCTCATATGACACGTCGAATAAGTACACAATAGCAAGTACTATGGTAGGAGGAAAGCCTAAGGCACCAAGAGAAGTTAGGGTAGCCGGCCTACGGAAGGGATATGGTGGAATGTATACATAGCTCAGACCTCAAAAAATTCGGTATAACTAATGACCCGACCATACACGCGACTACCCTAGCAGACCCGAGAACTCATTCAACAACACCCTTGCCTTGTATTCTCCCCACCCCCCAACACACCAGAGGATAAGACATCTAACATAGCGACCTTAGATAGGCTTATATCCGAAATGAAAGAGAGTGTCTCCTTAATCGTGTAATCGTTTTACCCGAAGATAGAGGAGACTTAAGAATAATAACTGAATGAATGAAACGTATTTTAACCCATTAAAACCGATACAGAATTTATAACTGCAGACACAAAATTCCGTTTTTAAACATTTGAGATGCTTACTAATAATATTGAAAAAATGTGAATTAACATAAGACGAGCTACACACAACAGTATGGAGTAACTAAATTAACTGTATATAAGTTACTATCATAAGTATCAGAAATAGAGACCTTAGAGATAAGCGCTACAAGGAAGATAATTGTAAGATAAAGAGCGCGTGAGAAAAAATAGATAATTAATGACATAAATGAAAAACGCCCTTACAACCTAGCGCAATGCCCGATAATAGAATCTACATTAAAAAAGTACTCAATAAGATTCCGAAGCTCGAAACGAGTAAAGAAGTCGCGAGGGAATGCCAGATGAAACGAAATCGTGAGACGTGGAATAGACATAAAAGAGCGTGGGGGAGCGTGGAAGAGAAGGCAAGGCGTGATAATTACTCATACATAGTGACTCCCGTGTTATACAAGCAATACTAAACTAGGATGTAAATTCAAGGGAATCGAAAAAACAAACTATTAAAAAATCCGAAAAGGATAAGAAAAAAAAATAAACCAATTGTAATAACAAATGAAAATTTTGGTTACAAACAGGATCAAAATGTGGTGATCATGTGACTAACACGAAAATGACTGACTTTAAGAAATGAAGAAGGATTAGACAAATTATAAACATACATATAACTGTATATCTAAGAAAGTTAGTACTTATCTGAAATTAACGAACTATGAAATATTAAATTCCTATATCACGACGCTAATAAAGAATGAATATATAGTTAAATAGACTAGATAAGTATAAATGAAATTATATATCTAAGAATAGATATAGATGAAATAAAAGTCAGCTCTGAAAATATGAGAGATGAAATATTATAATAATGAGAATAAAAAGAGATTATAATATAAGTAAATAGAACATAATATCAAGAAGATTAAGGAGTCAGAGACTTATAGGATCAAGATGGGTATATATAGTAAGCCAGAAAAGGTAGGCGGTATACTGATAGTTCCTAAATATAAAAAGTTTTGTAATAGATGAATGTAAAAATACAAAAAAAATGAGAGGAACGTAGGTTGACGAGAACAGCTAAGATATAAACACTAAAATGAAAACTATTAAAATCATATTAATTAGATTTACATAATACCTTATCAAAGAAATACTAAAAAGAGGTAAAATAAATAGAATAATAGATATATAATGTAGATTTAAAAATTAAATAAATGAAACTTAAAATTGAAAGGATGTAGCTTTATAAATAGAGATAAAAAGTAGAATATAAGTAGAATATATTATTGAGAGAGAGAAAGAGAATATAGATATGTAATAGATAAAGAACTGAAGATATAGACATAGGATACAGATATGAAACGAATAACATGAATGATGAACGACGATGAAGCAAGATAAATAGTATAGAATAATAGATAAAATATAGTTATAATATAATATAAGATTAATACAGAGAGATGATTATAGAATAAGAAGAGTAGAAGTAAGTAATCAGATGAGATTAGTAGTATATAGTTAATAGTAGATTAAGAATATATAGTAGGTATAATGAAGATATATATAATATAGATATAGAGAGAGATATAATAGATAGATATATATAATAAAGATATAATAGAGATTTATTTGAGAAACGTCTAGATTGATTAGTAAAAGATGAGAGAAGAGATAGGATATATATAAAGTGAAGATCAGATACCGATAAGATATGAAATATAGATATACAAAGATATCTTATGATAGAATAGTAAGATAGTCACTGAGTGAGATATATATAGAACTATCGTAATATATAAGAAGATAGAGGACGAGTATAGATAATAATAGAAGAGAATTACTATATATATATAGAGAAATACCATAGTAATGTATAATGATAGAAAGAGTATTATATAGAAGGATAATATATAAAGATAGAGAAAAATAAAATAGAGAGAGAAAAGGAACAATACGAAGGGACTGGAGACCGCGGAGAGTGGTAGACCGGAAAGAGCAGACGGAAAAAGAGGAGTGAGAGCGCGAAAAAAGCGCGGATAGGGCTCAATGCACCCGGCCCCACCTATTGAATATCGATGTCAACCGGTAGAATATCGAATACTAGTAGAAGTGAGAGATAGATATGTAAGTAAAGACGTGTATGATAGAGAGAGATTATGAATTAATTAACCTCTAGATGAAGGAGGATTCTTCCCTTATCCGATTGTAGAATTAGAAGCGTAGAAATTGATAGATGGTAAAGAAATACTTTTCTAAGAGTCGGGAAGTGAAAACAATAGTTTAGAGCGAATTGAAACTGCGTAGGGGGCCAGGGCCCCTCAGTGGCTATCCTACCCCCGGAGACGTCGCACAGTAAGTATAGTAATATGCAATATAAATTGGATATGAACGATAATAGATCAAGAGATAAATTAGATACGAGAATAAAGATATTAGTAGTACCATAACATAGAGTAAGATTGTGATGAAATGATATGCTATATACTAGAAAGCCTAGATGAAGTAATAGATTAGAATAATTAACTTAATAAGAGACCTTGAACATAGTAAATGAAAAGACGTATAGAGATAACAATATAGATAAGATAGATGAGTATATAATAAACTAATACACTGTATTATATAGATAGTATATGGATACTATATTTTGTAAAGACGAATATATATATAGTCATAACTAAAATATATCAGAGATATAGAAGAGCAAGGAGATGAAGATAGAATGAAGAATAAGAGAATACAATCAATATCAAGAGTAATAGTAATATAATTAATATATGAGATAGATTATTAATGAAGTAAGAGAGAAGATATATATATGATAGAGAAGAAGTCGGTTTTCTATATATTTAATTATGATATAGATGAAATATACATAAATAGAGTAATCTGAGATATATATATATAATATGACTACATTAATAAATGGACGATATTATAACAGAATAATATATAATATATTAATTCATTAGCTGATTAAAAGTCTAATAATTAATTGAGAGCTGAAATTATTTTAGAAAGATTAAGAAAAGAACTATATAAGAGATACTATAATGATAGTAGATTAGATGAGATAGTTAGAGATATAGATAAGATGTATATAAATATATATGAATATAGATAATATTATAATATATTATATATGCATTAGCTGAATGGACAATTAATAGAGGAAATATATCTACATATATATGAGGAGATAGTAAATATTATAAGATATAGTATGATATAATATTATAAGGATGATATAGTCGATTGAAAAAGGCATATAGAGAAGTAATAAATGTGAGGTCCTGGTGAAGTAATAGTTGATGAGGATAGTGGTAGCTAGTAAGATATAATAGGTGCGTAGTGAATAAAGGTGAAATAAATAAAATAATATAATATTTAATAAAAAATTATGCTGGAGGGTCGTATTTACACAATAATATATTAGGTCGCTCACACAATGAAATATATAAAAAATAATAGTGATAAAGGGAAGTGAAGGTCATATGGTGGATAATATTGATAACTCACGTTATAAGAGTACTCAAAAGGACGGGTAACAAATTAGTGCTTGGAAGTATATCATATATATATAATATAATAATATTACTAGTACTATATATATATATATATGATCGCCAGTGTAGTGAAATAAAGAAATAATTAGAGTACTCAGATATTATAATAATAGCAATATAATTAAAAAGGTTAATACGTAAGAATAAAAGCCGCGGTTGATGATCACACTGGGCCGCGAGCTCCAGGGGCTCAAAGGGAAATATCAGCAATAAGGGGATAGTACGGAGTAATATATAAGGTCAATAAGTGAGAAAAACGAAGACCTAAGTGGCCCGTAAAAAAGTGAGCTCACTCAAACAAGCGTACAATAATAGAGTAAAACACCCAAAGAGGTAAAGACGATACATTAGATACAATTAAATAAATTACAGGAGATAAATCAATAGAATCACTAAAAGAAGGCCAGCGGTAACAAATGCACTCTAAGAACTTGTAAGACAGCGCAGCAGAGGATAAAGTGGATATGTGGTGTGAAAAAAAAATAGCGTGATCAATTGGCAGCTATTTCAATTTAGTCGGCTATAATGAATAATGACAACATTGGCGCAAAAAGACATACTATATAGGTATCATAATCAAATTAACGTGAAGAAGACCGGGATATAAAACCTAAAATACTTATATATAGAATAATGTTTAGTCGTTCTTATTTTTTTTTTTTTTTGTTATTTTTTGTTATTTTTATTTAATAGACAATAGAGTACATAAATGATAAGTAATATTATATATGATATAAAATAATATAAGAGAAAGGAGTTGAAAATAGAATCTCTAAAATCTATATTAAAGATATGAAATATAATCCTAAGTAAAAAATTAGATATATATAATATATATATATACTATAGATTAATTTGATATATATCTATAGAAAGAGAGAGAGAATGTAAGTAAGAAAATACTAATATAAGTATTATTTAATATATAATTAGAGATATATATATATTATAAGATAGTATAGTAGATAGGAATTAATAGTAGAATAGTATAGAATAATATATTTAATGAACTATACTGATAACTGAACGATATATAGGAAGAATAGAGCAAGAAGAATAATAGTAATGATTAAACAGATAGAATGAGATAGAGAAGAGATATGGGAGCGTGTATGAAAGCAGGCTAGCGGAGGTATAGGAATACTCTAAAAAGTATTATACAGGATATACTATTAATGAATAGATAATATAGAAGTATAATTATATATACGTATTTTATATCATGATATTATTTATATAAAGATATAAGAGATCTATATTTATATAATAACTATATTCTAAAATATATATCATTATAAATATCATATAATACATTATTTAATTAATTTAAGTAAGTAAAGATAATATACTATTAAATATAATAGGTAATTATATATATAAATTAAAAGTATATATACTTATATACTTATATTATATATTAATATAAGATATACTTAGATGATGGTATTTATAAGTTATAGATACTATAGTATTAATAGAGATAATATATAGTTAGATATATAGAAATATATATAAATACAGGCGGGATGACATATATAAGAGATAAATATATCATATATATTATTACTTACTATATATAATATATATATATTATAATAAATATATATATAATATATATAAAATAATAATTATGGGTAAAGCCCCCACCTGTGATTAATCTTATTATTTTCCTTTACATTTTTATTAAGTTTGTGCTGCCTCCTAACTGAATAATCAACGGGTACGCCTACGAGTAATTTGATTATACAGTTTTATTGCAGCTGCTCAACATTGCTAAGCGACAATAACCTGAAGTGCTACGCGGAGGATCATGTTCAGAAGACAATCCAGCTGCTATAAAAGCACAAAGTGAGTTGGCTTTAACAATAATGAACTACTATGGTGACAATTTTAACACTTTAGACATAAAAACATTAATATTATATATAATACTATATACTGTATTACATACACTATGGTCCATTTCTCCAAATTATAATAAAAATTTCTTTATCAAATTTTTTAATGGAGTTGCAAAGTAACTTTGACAATCCATTGAAGAAGATTTTACTTAATTTTTTTTTTTTTTTTTTTTTCCTGATTGTAAGAAGATGAACTGATGAGACAAAGGTAATGAAGAGTTTCATGTTCCCTCCAATAGAAAAAGATATCTGCTTTAGGACCCTCCTATAGAAGTTGGAAGGTATGGTCCCTCCAAAAGAAAATGGATTTCTTTAGGCCCCTCCTATGGAACCTGGAATGTGTGAAATGTAAGCATTGCATAATATTTATTACAGACACAACCCTAAAAATATTACTGTAAATGAAATATATAAATTACTATATGTTAAATCTTATTTTTATTTTTGATTGTTTTGGTTAATGAAGAAATCAACTCATCCCCTTATGAATGGAATTCTCTGTGAAGGGCTGTTGTGAAAGAACTTCTTAATAGAACAAAACAGAAGCTGATGGAGAAAGGAACTTCACACCTAACTTCTATGACTAAGAGGTGGAAAAATAAGGTATGAGATGCAGCAAGATCTGGTGAACTTTTATACTTCGGAAATCAGACATAAAATAGAATCTAAATAGTAATCAGATTATATACAATCATATCATTATAGGAGATCTTGCTTTCACCTACTTGGTGCTTTGTTCAATTAGACAGTAACCTCAAAAGATAGTATTCTCTGAAAAAAATTAGTTATAGGTATATAATTTATATCTTATTATTTGCAATAAAGCCCGATAGAGGATATACAAATTTTTATGAATGCCTTTATGGATCTTGTCGTTTCATGATTCATAATAATTTTTTATTTGTAACGGTCGTCTTTAGGTGGAGGAGAGGAGTGTGGTGTGATTGATTACAAGATATGGTAAAGATTCAAATTAGGCCCTTGTATCTACTCTTTAATGATCATACAACCACTGCTGTTTTTAAAAATATTTACAATAATTGATGTATTTACGATAATGTAATAGTCAAAAGAAAAGATATAAGGGGCTAAACGGTTTATATTTAATAAGGCTTTTATAGGCTGATCATTTTAGAAATTATTTATGTACCAGTGTTTTTACAAGATGAATTGAAATTTATTGCAAGGACAGGAATCTCTAGCTAGAATATTGATTTAGGGCAACGTACTAATATTTTTTGTATTCAGATGTTTTTAGGGACGTTAAAACCGGATTTTCAGATTAATGAATAGATGGGGCTCCTTAGTGCTGTCAACTTTTTAGGGGCAGTGTGCGGGGATCTAGGACCTTGCGTAATAAAAAATAATTTTACCAAGTGTTATTATTGTCATCGTGTATAATTGCATTCTAAACCCGTGTAATCCGTTACAAAATTTTAGTCAATGGAGTTAGCAGATTTTTGATATTATTATTATTTTTTTTAAGTGTTACTAAAAACAGTGTATTAATCCATAGCGAAGAAAATAACGTAAATTTCTGTGTATTATTAAATATATGTTTGTATTTTACAATGGCTATGTGTAATATAGATATTAATAAATTTTAATAGTTTCCTACTAAGATTATATGAATTAAATTTTGAAGAAAGTTCCCAAGCTGATCTAGAATTTTAATAGAATAAAAAGGCATTAGAGGTTGTGGATTCTCTTTGAGGGAGGTGATATGTTACTTATTTCTTATGGCAAAGCCAACGGAATGTTATTAGACGGGACGTATACGTTCATTAAACACGCTACAATCTCGGTAAAAAACTTAAATTTTTAAACTATTTAGGCTATTAGAGTTGATTAAAGGCATTAAAAACTTGTCTAGTCAGTAGTCGTTAATTATACTTTATAATATTTGAATTCTATAATTTGATTTTTACTGTTAAATGGCATAAGAATATATTGCTGATAACACTGCATATTTTGTTACATAGCTTAAATAAATGAGGAATAATCGTTAATTATTTTTTTAAAGGATTATGATAATGATAATTCAGAAAATAAAATTTTGGCAGCTCCTAATAGGAATGTTTACTCGATTCAGGCATATTGATGATATTAGATTGCGTGTTATCTTGCCATGTTGTATCAGCATAGATGTTATTATTTATGTCTTGCTAGAAAAGATTATTTATTCTAACATGTATAGTACTCTGATACAAAAGGGTCGTTAAGGTGTTCGGTGAAGAGTCTTGAATTAATATTTATACTTGTAATCGTGTTTTATGTATTATGTGACAATAGTGCAATTATTGCGTAAATACATAATCTCACAATTTTGTCGTAAAATCTTTACTTAATTTGATTGATAATGTAGGTGTCTAATTTTTATTCATGTACATTTAAATTCTTGATTACTTGTCTAATTCTTAGCCTTTATTTTTCTTGTTTACTTCTCTTATTCTTCCACTTGTTTGAGGTTATCTCATATTGCACAAACGCAGGAAAATGATACAATATTGTGACTAACAAGTTTTAGTAAATCGTAGGTAAGATTATTTAACTAATAATATGTATATATAGTCTAAATGTCTAAAATATACACAATGTTATTCGTATATATTTAATTTATGATTTTGATGTCAGTCGTCCTATAGGCATTAATTTAGGCAAGTTGTCTGGTTCATGAGATGATCAATTTTGAAGGTCCCTCCCCAGGTTGATTTTGAGAAAGCAGTGTTGACAACTATCGCTGCGTAAAAGATTTTATGCGACAGAGTCCGTTAAAATTTTACACATTATAATGAGTAGTGATATAAGCCCGTTAAAGTAAAGTCTCATTTATATTCTTATTTTATGTGTATAATTAAGAAACGAGATAATACTACAACTTGTAGTCAAAAGAGCTTATATATAATGTCTTATTTTATATAGTTATGAGTGTTGGTTATCAGTCTATAAATTATGGGGCTCCACTACTCTAATTTGTATAATAGATTAGGCAGTATTATTTAGCTATCTCTCATGATGCCAAACAGTAGAAAATGAGCGACACTATGTAGTTTAAATAAGCTTAGGTGCAAGCTAATTATAATTTTCTATTGTGTATATGCTCCTATGTAATATGCAAAAAAAATCTTAGACTTAAGCTGTGTATTATATAGAATTACTCATGTAGAACGGTTTCAAAGTACTTTCACGCTTGGCCGCTATCCAATAGAGAATAATTAGGCAGAAAGAATTAAATTCAAGTTGAAAGGTATACAGTGCGCTTATTTTGACGCGACACACTACGTAAATATAATTATAGCAATGATTATAGTGTATGGGAATAAATAATGCACAGCAAATATGAAATTCCAAATTTGCTATATGTAATTAATAATATTATATCAAAATAATCTTAAAAGTTTCGGTTTCTAAATATAGAATAATATACATTGTGTAGGATGCGGCGCTTTATAACAAATAATATTTTGTAAAGAGTCCTTTGTGTTAACGACATTTTTATTGATGTATCGTACTCTGATAATGTGAAACAGGAAATAAATTTTTCAACTCAATGTATCATGGATGATAAGCGTAAGTCAACGCTTGCCTAGCTATATATGTATGTGTTGATAAATAAGCAAAGAGAAGGTATAAATTTGAATTGAATAATAAATGAATGAATATAAAAGTCTTTGAGAAGTGTTTTCCGATAATTAATATTTATATGGAACTCCCTATGTGTCATATTTGCTGTGAAGTGAGATAAGATACGGAGATATTCACAACGGGTGAAAATATTTACCAATCTGTGATGTAAGTGATTATAAAGGCGTAGTTCAAGGCTGATGTATAATGTGTTGTATTTGTAATAGCGAAAGAAACGAATATTGTGTATGTATAAGTGGAATTCATGATATAGGATCGGTGTTTTAGATAAATTATATTGGAAGCTTCTCTAGTAATTTAGGCATCGAGTGTATAAGTATTAAAATGTAGGATATTCTCTCTTCCTTGGACAAAACGTAGAAATAGAAATATAACATTTATTAGTATTAAATTTCATTCCAACACAATAATTATGTTATAATTATTGTAATATAAATATGTGTAATAGCAAAGAATCTAAATTTGAGTTAATAAATATGTACTCATGTTAGATCAATTTCAGATAATAATTTGGCGTCCTAGGTAATTAGGGGTGGAGGTATCCCGGATCATTCACACACGTAGAATAATTATACAATGGTTTGATGTCGTGCATTATAACTTATAAGTTAGGCTGATAAAGACAGTTACGAATCTAAACGCTTGTAGTATTTATATTGTTCCTGTAGGTTAATGGTGTAAATTAGCAAGAAAATCTTAAAGTTGTGTCTTTAAGATGTTTCAGAAGAACTCAGATTTAGATAATAGAATTGGCGCTCCGTAGGAATTTAGCAGTGTTGAGGGTATCTACTTGTTGCCAGAAGACGCGTGTAAAAAAGATTTACACAGTTGTATGTGTGGTAGTTGGGATAAAGTTTTGATGATCGAGAGAGCTATATTAATAATTTAAATTTATTGTTTAGGAAATATAACAACAGAAATCTAAATTTGTTCAAATAATATTTATTCATGTGGTAGGCTCGGTTCAGATAATGAGTATGTGCGGCACTAGCGCCTAGTAATTTATGGCAAGGTGGTAATTAGTGTATGAGGATGCGTATTACATTCATTTAGTGAAGATGACCAGTGCCTAAATACTACATGTGTCCAATGATCGAAGCTTGTAAGTCAAGATTAGGAATATGTTTACTCATAGGCTTAGTTATATGCAAAATATTTATAATTTAATAGGCAAAAGAAATCGTAAATTTGTCAGGATGGTCAGTTAAATATGAATTCAAGTTAGATTAGTTTTTCAGATAATAATTTAGGGCTCCTAGGGTAGTATTTTAGCAACGGTGTTAGAGGGTATCCACTTTGCTCGACAACTCGATCAAGAGGAATTTACGATAAATTGATTAGTAGGTGATAAGCTATCAGAAAATCAAGTTCGAAGATATATAATTTTGTTTGATGAGTGTTATAATTAAGAACCACCAGAGAAACTAAATTTTGATAGTAACATTACTCATGTAGATCGGAGTCAATAATATCTTTGGGCTCCAGGGATAATTTAGGGCAGGGTTTGAGTAATCTGCCTGTTGGACAAGCGTAAGAGGAATAACTTAGCATTTGATGGTTGTATGATTTAGATACAAAGTAAGTCAAAGCTTATAATATAAGTGTTTAGTTAATATAGCAAAGAAACATCTAATTATGATGTTCAGAGCTCTTTGCTTTTTTAGTTTAAGATCGGTTCGAGATAATTAATTTGAACTCCAAGTTAATTTAGGCAGTGTGTGAGGTATAACATCTATCAACCTAAAACATTCTACATAGGTTTCGATAAAGCTAGTTCAAGCTTATTTATTATTGTATATGTAGATTGTTTTATAATTGTTTTTAGGGTGTAATAGCCAAAGAAGAGAGTTCTTAATATTGTTGGATTCATCACTATAATATGAGTGCATCTTAGAATCCGGTTTCAGATAATAATTTTGTTCCTAGGGCAATATTATTCCAATTGGTTTGAAGGTATCTCCTTCGGGACATACCGAAAAGCATTGTACACATGTATGAGAATTAAGATACTAAAACTTCATCAAGCTTAAAATCTATATTTTATGCTGTAATAGCAAAGAAATCTAAATTCGTTATTTTAAATGGTATTCATGTTAGATTGGTGTTCACGATAATAATTTGGGTCACTAGGTAATTTATAGCAGGTGTTTGAGAGAGTATCCCGCCTTTTGGCAAACAATCCGTAAAAAAATTTACACATTATGTAGTGATAAAGCGAGTTAAGACTTTTATTTAAATTGTTATATGTGTAACAGCAAAGAATCTAAATTTGTTATAATATGTATTCATGTTTAGATCGGTTGTCAATTATATATTTTGCTGCCAAAATAGGTAATTTAGGCAAGGTGTTTGAGATCTCCTTATGACAACAACGTAAAAAATTTAGACCTTTATGTACCGATAAGGGGTTGTCAAGCTTATTTATATTTGGTTTTATGTGTAAGCTCAAAGAAATCTAAATTTGGTATAATATGTATTCATGTTTAGATCGTTTTAGATTAAATTATTTTGGCTCCTATATTAAATTATTAGGCATGTGTTTGGAGGTATCTCCTTGCACAACCGTAAATAATGACATCTTACAATTTTACTGCAGTTATCAAGGCTTCGTCAAGCTACTGATTTTACATGCTTTATGATGCTGATTAAGCAAATGAAATCTTAAATTGGCTGGATCGTATTAACATTTTAATGGGACTCAAGAATTTTTGGAGGGTGTACAAATGATTCTCCAAGGGATTGAAGTGCCAGGTGTTTGAGTATTCCTGTAGTGGGCACAACAGTTTAAAAAATTACACATTTATTGTACCGGTGATAAAAGCCCGTAGTCAAGATTAATAATTGCTATAATATCGGATCTTGATACTTCTTCAAAAGTCAAAGACTTTTTGAAATATATAGTTCTTTCATGTACGCGATCGGATCACAATCAATTTCTGGCCGCTCGCTAGGTTCAATTATGCAAACGGTGAATTGATATATCTTACCTTTACACAACCAAAATATTTACAACTGATGTAGATCGAAATAAAGCTTAGAAGCGAGCAGCTCCAAGTATTTTATCATTGTATTTGATGCTCTGTTAAAATAAAAGTAAATCTATATTGTATTTAATAGTGTACTTCATGCTTAAGATCGGTATTCTGATAAAATTTGGGGCTCGATGGTAAGTCTAAGCAATTTTCTTGAAGGATTATCTTCTATATGCACAAAACTAGAAAATTTACAATTTGATGTAGGTGGCATAAAGGCGTATTCAAAGCTTGTTTGATTATGTGTTTTTAGACGGTTTGTATTAGCAAAGAAATTCCTAAAAATTTAGGTTATATTAATAATGTATTCATGTTAGACTCGTTTCAGATAATAATTTGGGCTCCTAAGGTAATTTAGGCAAGGTGCTTAAGGTATCTGCTTTGCACAACTGTTAAAAAATTTACACATTTATGTAGTATAAGGCGTAGTCAAGTCTATAATTTATATCCCGGTTTATGTTTCGCACCAGCAAAGAATTCTTAAATTTATTATACATGTACTGTTTTAGAACGGTTTCAGATTATAATTTGGGCTAATAGTAATTAGCAGGTCGTTGAGGATTCGCCTTTCCACCAATAACGTGTTAACAAGTATTTTTACCAATTTGATGTATATAAAGCTTAGTTTAGCTTATGTCGATATTTGTTATGGGAATAATTACCGCAAATGAACAATCAAATTCGGTCTCATAAGATGTATCATGTTAGATCGGGTTTCAAATAATAATTGGGCCCTACGTAATTTAGGCTGGTGTTTAATGTATCTCCTTTGCACCAACCGTAAAAAATTGTATTACAATTGAAAATGTAAGGTTGATAAAGTGGTTAGTTAAGTTCTTATTTTAGTATTATATAGTTATGTGTAATAGCAAAGAAATCTAAGTGTTATAATATTTTATCATGTTAGATCGGTTCAGATAATAATTTGGGCTCCATGGTAATTAGGCAGGTTTGAGGTATCTCCTCTTTGCCACATCCCTAAAAAAGTTAACCACATTTACCTGTACCGCTAAAGCGTAGGTCAAGCTTTATTTAAATTGTATATGTGAACAGCAGAAATCTAAAATTTATTATATATTATATTCAATTTAGGTCGGTTTCAGATAATAATTTGTGGCCGTAATTAAAGCATTTGTTTGAGGTATCTCCTTGCACAACTTAAAAAATTTACCCTTATGTACCGATAAAGCGTAGTCAAGGATATTTATATTTATGTTATAAATGTTTTTAAATAGCAAAAGAAATACTAAATTTGTTAAATAATAGCATTAATTCTAATCTGCTTTTCAGATAATAATTATGGGCTTCCGTAGGTAATTAACATAAATTTGAAAAGGTAATCTCCTATTGCACAACCGTAAAATATTTACAAAATTTGATAAAATGTAGTGATAAGCGTAGTTAAGCTATTATTAGTATTATTGTGTTATGTTAAATATAAGCATGTCATAAATTTGTTATAATATTTATTCACTTTAGATCGGTTTCAGATAATTAATTTTCGTCAAAGATAATAGCAGATGGATTAGGAGTTATCTCCTGTGACACAAACCGTCAAAAGTTACCAATCTTGAAGGTATTATAAGCGTAATCAAGCTATTTATATGGTTTTATGTGTAAATAGCAAAGAACTTTGTCCACAATTTTGTTTATAACATTGTAAATTCCATAGATGCCTTTCAGATAATAAATTTGGGCTCCTAGGTAATTTAGGCAGGTGTTGAGGTATCCTCTTTGAAAAATGCTAAATAAATTTAACACATTTATGTAGTGAATAAACGTAGTCAAGCTTATTTATATTGTGTATATTATATACAAAGAAATCTAAATTTGTTTAATATGTATTCAGTATAGATTGGGTTTCAGATAAATAATTTTTGGGCTCCTTAGGGTAATTTAGGCATATTGTTTGATATCTCGCTCTTTAGACAACGCTGTAAAATATTTCCTACAATTTATCCTGTTAGAATAAAACGTAGTTTCAAGCTTATTTACTACTTGTTTTATGTGTAATATGTAATGAAATCTAAATTTTGGTTATAAATGCTATTCATGTTAATTGGTTTCCATGATTAATAATTTAGGCTCACTAGATATTTAGTCAGGGTTTAGGCTCGTCTTCGTTGCCACAACCGTAAAAGAAATTTACACAATCTACTTGTAGTGCATAAAACGTACAGTCAACGCTGTATTTATATTTTATAGTGTGCTTGTAATAGCTAAGAAATCTAAATTTTGTTTTATAATATGTATTCAGTTAGATCGGTTTCAAATAATAATATTGGGCTCTAGGTATTTAGGCAGTTTGAGATATAACCTTTGCAAACCCGTAAAACATTTACAATTTGATGTAGTCTAGGTTATGCAAATCCAAGCTTATTTATATTGTTTATGTTAATAGGCGAAAGAAATCTAAACTTGTGTATAACGATGTATTCATTTTAATCGGTTTAAAATTAAAATTTGGGCTCCTAGTAATTTAGGCAGGTTTGAGGTATCTACTTTGCCCTTAGTGTAAACAATTACACATTATTGATAATGTTACGTAGTCAAGACTATTTATATTGTTTTATGTGTTAAAGCAAATCGATTTTAAAATTTGTATATAATATGTATTCAATTGTTAGATCTGTTATTTCAGATAATATTTGGATGTCTCAGTTGATTTAGGCAGGTGTTTGAACTCCGGTACTAGCCTCCTTGCGACAACCCGTAAAAAATTTTAGACTTTAAGTACCGATCAAAGCGTAGTCAAGCTTTATTTATATTGTTTTATGTGGAATAGCAAAAATGTTTCTAAATTTTGTTATTAATATGTATGTCATGTTTAGATCAGGGTTTGCAGGTAATATGGGCTTCCTATTGTAATTTAGCGGTGTTGAGGTATCTCTTTGCACAACCGTAAAAAATATTAACACATTAATATAGAATATGAAGCGTAGTTCAGCTTATTTATATTGTTTTATGTGTAATACGCAAAGAATACTAAATTTCTTATAATATGTATATTCATGTTAGATCGTTTCGGATAATAATTGGCTCCTAGGTAATTTAGCAGGTGTTGAGTTATCTCCTTTGCACAAGTTAAATATTTACAATTTATGTCGTGATAAAGCGTAGTCAAGCGTATTATATTGGTTATGTTTAATAGCAAAAAATTAAAATTGTAATAACATGTATGCATGTGTAGATCGGTGAGAATAGATAATTGGGCTCCTACGGTAATTGAGGCAGGTTTGAGGTATCTTCTTTGCACAACCGTAAATTATTTACCATTTGAATGTGATTGATAAAGCATGAATTCAAGCTGGTGATTTATATTTCTTTATGGTAATTAGCAAAGAAATCTAATATTGTCTATAACATGTATTCATGTTAGAGTACGGTTTCAGATAAAGTATTTTTGCTTCCGTGAGGGTAATGTTAGCGCCGGGGTGTTGAAGTGATCTCCTTTGCAACAGATTGTTAAAAATTTTACAAATAAATATGTTATCAGTAATGACGTAGTTCACTTAATTATTCATGTATATATGTATCTTGTTAATACAAAGAAATCTAAATTGGTATAAATCCAATATGAAATATGTTATCAAATGGTAGACCGGTCAGATTATGAATAATTTGGGCGGCCTCTGTAATTTAGGCAATTGTTTGTGGTATCTTCCTTGGACAACCGTAAAATATTTACATTGATGAGTGATGGATTAACGTTATGTCATAGATCTATTTATATTTGTTATGTGTAATATCAAAGGAAATCTAAATTTGTTATACATATGAATCATGTTATATCGTTTTATGATAATAATTTGGCCCTAGTAAATAATAGGCAGGTGTTTGCAGGTATCTCCTTTGCACAACCGATAAAGAATTTAAATATTTAGTTGTGATAAAACGTATTAGCTTATTATATGTTTATGTAAGTAGATAGCAAAAAATCTAAGATTTCTATAAATGTACTCATGTAGATCGATTTCAGAAATAATTTGGGCTCCTAGTAATAGGCAGGTGTTTGAGGTATTGTCCTTGGACACCGTAAAATATTTACATTTTGATGTAGTATAAACGATAAGTCAAGCTCTTATTTATATTGTCTTTATGTGTAATAGCAAACAAATCTAAATTGTTAAAAATAATAATGTATTCATGTTAATCGGATTTCAGATAATAATTTGGGCTGGTAGGTAATTTAGGCAGGTGTTTTGAGGTATCTTCTTGCACAACCGTTAAGAATTTAACAATTATTATAAATGTAGTCAAAGTTTATTTAGTTATTTAACTTACATACTAATTAACTAAATTTTCAGAATATATTTTCATGTTAGATCGTGTCAGATAATAATTTGGCATTAGGTAATTTAGCCGTTAATGATGTATCTCTTGACAACTCCGATAAATAAATTTACAATTGATGTACGTATGAAAGCGTTACATCAAGCCTAATTTATATGTTTTATGTGAATAGCAAAGAAATTCTAAATTTTTAATAAATGTAATGTATTCATGTATAGACGGTTTCAGAAATAATTATGGCGGCTCCTTGGTAAATATTAATCAGGTGTTTGAGGGTATCATCCTTTGCACAACCGAAATAAATTAACACATTTATGGTTATGATAAAGCGTATTCAAGCTATTTCCATAGTATTGGTATATGTGTCAATAGACGAAAGAAATATCCTAAATTTGGGTGGTATAATATGTATTCATCGGTTAGATACGGTATTGTAAAATTAATAATTTGGGTTCTACCTAGGTAATTAAGGCAGGTGTTTGAGTATTTCCTTGGCACATCCGTAAAATATTTTACAATGTGATGAGTGATAAAGCGTTTAGTCAAGCTATATTTATATGTTTTATCTGTAGTTAAATTAAAAGAATTGTTTTATATTATGTATAAAACATTCAAGAAAGATCGGTTTCAGATAATTAAAAATTTGGGGGTCCAAGGTTTTTTAAGCAGGTGTTTGAGGTATCTCCTTTGCATAACGTAAAATATTTACAATTGATGTAGTGATAAAGCTACGAGTCAAAGTCTATTTATATATCAAATTGTGTTATGGTAATAGCATAAAAGAAATCTAAATTTTTATATATAAACTGTATCATGTCAGATCGGTGTTTCAGATAATAATTTTGGCTCCTTAGGTAAATTAGGCAGGTGTTTGAAGGTATTATCTCTTTTGCGAAACCGTAAAATGATTTACAGCATTTATGTAAGTGATAAATGCGGTATCAAGTCTTTATTTATATATCTGTTAATTGTAAATAAGAAAGAAATCTAAATTTGATAGAATATGTATCACTTTAGATCGGTTTCAGATAAACATTTGGGCTGCTAGTATATTTAGGCAGGTGTTTGAAAGAATCTCTTTTTCACAACCATAAAAAATTTAACAGCATTTATGTAGTGATAACAGCATATCAAGCTTATTTATATTGGTTATGAGTGTAATAGCAAAAAATCTAACTTTAGTATATAGTAGGCATCATCATTGTCTCATTTGTAAAATATAAATTTAGGGCTCTAGGTAATTTGCAAAGGTGGTTGAGGTATCTCCTTAGCACAACCGTAATATTTATAATTTGATGTATGATAAAGCGTAGTCCATTCTTATTATATATTTTTTTATTGTAATTGTATAATAGAACAAAAGAAATCTAAATGGGTTTTATTAATAATGTATTCATTTCAGATCGGTTTCAGATAATATTTGGGCTCCTAGGTAATTAGGCAGGTGTTTGATGTATATTCTCCTTTGCACAACCGAGAAAATTTACCACATTTATACGTGAGAAAGCGTAGTCCAAGCTTTTTATATATGTTATATGTGTAAAGCAAAGAAATCTTAAATTTGATAAAAATATTTATTCATGTTTAGATCGTTTTCAGATAATAATTTTTTTGGCTCTATGGTAATTTAGGCAGGTGTTTGAGAATCTTATTTGCATAGATGGTTATAAATATTACAATTTGCATTGCTCTTCTAAGCGTAGTCAGACTTATTTATATTGTTTTAATCTGTAATAGCAAAGAAATCTTAAATTTGATATTATGAATGTATTCATGTTAGATCCAGGTTCAGAAATTAATTTTGCTTATCCCAAATTCCGGGTCCTAGGTAAATTAAGGCATGTTGTTTAGGTATCTCCGTTTTGCACAACCGTTAAAATATACAATTTGAGGTAGTGAAAAAGCGTAGTCAAGCTTAATGTTATATTGTTTTATGTTTAATAGCAAGAAATCTAAATTTGTATAAGCGGTATTTATGTTAATCGAGTTACAGATATAATTTCGCTTCTAGCAATTAATCAGGTGTATTGCAGATATCTCCTTTGCACAACCGTAAAAAAATTACAACATTTATTAATGATAAACCGTAGTTAAGCTTATTTATACTTGTTATATGTTCTATTAGCAAAGAAATCTAATTTTGTATAAATGTAATTCAGTCTGTTTAAATCGTGTTGCAGATAACATAATTTGGGGCTCCTAGGTAATTTAGGCAGCGTGTTTGAGGGTTCTCTGTTTCACACACATATAGTATATGCATTTATGTCAGATAATGAAGCGTACGTGCAGCCTTTATTAGTGTCTTTATTTGTAATACAGCAAAGATGATCATAAATTTGTATATAATATGGTATTCATGGTTAGATCTTTTAGACTAATAATTTAGGCTCCTAGGTAAATTAGCAGGTGTTTGAGTATCTCCTATGGACAACCGTAAAAACTATTTATATATTTTGATGTCACAAAATTAGTCAAGCTTTATTTATATTGTTTTATGTCTAATAGCCAAAGAAATCTAAATTTGTTATTAATATGTATTCATTTAGATCGGTTTCGGATAATAATCTGGGCACCTATAATTTAAGCAGGTGGTTGAGGTATCTTCTTGTTCACAATGCACGGAAAATAAATTTATCACATTAAAGAAGGCAAAACAGCAAAGCGACTATATTTATAATTGTTATAGACTGTTAAGTAGCAAAGAAATCTAAATTTGTTATAATATGTATTTATCTTTAGATCGGGTTTCAGATAATAATTTGGTGCTCTCTAGATAATTAGGCAGTTTGTTTTAGTATATTATTTGGACAACCGTAAAAGAGATTTACAATTGATGTAGTGATAAAACGTTTTCATGCAGAGCTATTTATATTGTTTTATGTGTAATAGCAAGAAAATCTAAATTTTGTTATAAAATGTTATTTATTCTAGATCGGTTTCAGATAATAATTACGGCTCCTAGGTAATTTAGGCAGGTGTTGACGGTATCTTCTTTGCACATCCGTAAAAAATGTACACAATTATGTACGATAAGAAGCGTAAAGTCAAGCTTAATTTAAATATTTATATGTGTAACAGCTAAGATATCTAATTTGTATAACTTTCAATATAGATCGGTTTCAGATAATAAATTTGGAGGTCCTTAGAATTAGGCAATTCTTTGAAGTACTCTTCTTTCGAAAACCGTAAAATATTTACAATTTTAGATGTAGTGATAAAACGTAGTCATATTTATTTATATTGTTATTCGTGTAATAGCAAAGAAATCTAATTTGTTATATATGTGATTCATTAATCGCGTTTCAATAATTTAATTTTTGCTCCCTAGGTAATTGGAGGCAAGTTGTTTTGAGGATCTCCTGTGCATCCAACCGTGAAAAATTTACACCATTAATTTAGTGATAAAGTGTAGTCTTGTGTGTATTTATATATTATATGTTAATAGTAAAGAAATCTAAATTTGTAATATATAATATGTATCAGTTAATCGGATTTTCAGTTAATAATTGGTCCTAGTGATTTATGCAGGTGTTTGAGGTACTTCCCTTTGCACAACAGTAAAATATTTTACAATTTAATGTTAGTGATAAAGCGTAGTCAAGTGTTTATTTTGTTTTTTTATGTAATAGCAAAAGAAAACTTAAATTTGTCACTAAAAATATTATCATGTTAGATCGGTTAGATTAATAATTTTGGACTCCTAAGTAATTAGGCAGGTGTTTGAGATATCTCCTTTGCAACAAATCGTAAAAAATTTACAAATTTGATTGTAGTGATAAAGCCGTAGTCAAGCTTGATTTACTATTATCTTATTGATAATAGTTAAAAAATTAATTTGCATATTTCGCCGCCATGGTTTTGATCAAGCTTTCAGATAATAATTTAGGCGTCCTAGGTAATTTAAGACAATTGTTATTCATCTTCTTGGCACCGTAAAATATTTACAAATTGGATATAGTGATAAACGTAGTCAAGCTCTGTTTATATTTTTTTATGTTGTAATGGCAGCAAAGAATATCTAAATTTGTTATAATATCTATTTATGTTAGATCGTTTCCAATATTATAATTTGTGCATCTCGTTAATCAGGCAGGTGTTTGAGGTATCTCTATAGCACAAACCTTATAAATTTTACAATTTGATGTGAGCTATAACTCGGTATTCAAGCTATTATATGTTTATGTGAATAGCAAAAATAATCTAATTTGTTAATAATATTTATTCATGTAATCGGTTTCAATAATAATTTGGGCTCCGTAGGTAATTTAAGGCAGATGTTTGAGCGTATACTTCTTGCACAAACCGTAAAATAATTTGACAATTGATGTTAGTGATAAAGCGTAGTCAAGCTTATTGTATATTGTTCTTATTTGTTGTAATAGCAGAAGAAGAATTATCTAAGATTTGATTATAACATGTATTCATGTTAGATAGGGTATCAGGTATGAATTTGGGCTCCTAGGAATTACCACGGGTGTTTGATGGTGATCGTCCGGTGCATAAACCCGCTTAAAAAATTACAAATTTAGTAGTGATTAAAGCGTAGTCAGCTTATTTATATTGTTTCTTGTGTAATAGCAAAGAAACTATATGTGTTATATATATTCATGTTTAGATCTCGTTTCAGAGAATTAATTTTGGCTCCTAGGTATTTTAGGCGAATCGTTTGATTTCTCTCCTTGAACAACCTTAAATCTTTACAATTTGTATGTAGGATAAACGTTGTCAAGCCAATATCTATCTATATGTTTTAGTGAATGGTAAAGAAATCTAAATTTGTTATAATATATATTCGATGTTAGATCGGTTTCAGATAATATATAGGGCTCCTAGGTATTTTAGCCAGGTTGTTTGAATTAAACGATGCATTGGTGGTCACATTTACATTAATAAAAGTCTTTCTCGGAAACTATTTTAGTCAACTTATTTATATGTCTATATGTGTAATATCAAAGAAATTCCTAAATTTGTTATAAATTAAAGTATGTCATTTTATATTTTTTTTCAATATAATTCTGGGCTCCTATGTAATTTAGGCAGGGTTTTGAGGTATCTCCTTTTGCAAAACCAAGAAAATATTACAATTTGATGTAGTGATCAAAGCTCGTAGTCAAGCTTATTTATATTGTTTATGTTGTTATTAGTCAAGAAATCCTAAAATTTTTAACACTGTATTCATGTTAGACCGGGTTCAGGATAAACAATTTGGGCTACCCTAGTAATTTAGGCATAGTTGTATTGAGGTATCTACTTTCCACAATTGTAAAAAAAGTTACACAATTTATTGTAGTGATAAAAGCGTAGTCAAAGCTTATTTATATTGTTAATATTAATTAGCAATAAAATCGAAATTGTTTTATATGTATTAAGGTTGTTTAGATCAAGTTATACAATAATAATTTGGTCTTCCTATGTAATTTCAGTCAATTGTTTGAGGAAATATCATCTGTGACAACCGTTTAAAATATTTACATGTTTGATTTATTGTGATAAACGTAGTCAAGCTGGTTTTATATGTAATTATTGTGAATTGCAAAGAAATCCTAATTATTTGCTATAATAGTATTATGTAATAGATCAGTTCAGATTAATAATTTGGCTCCTAGGTAATTTTGGATGGTGTTTTTTGAGAATTCTCCTTTGCACAACCGTTAGAAATTTACACTATTTGATGTAGTGAGAAAGCGAAGTCAAGCTTATTGTAATATTGGTATATGTGTAATAGCAAGAATATAAAATTTTATTATAATATTATTCAGTTAGATAGTTTCAGATAATAATTGGGCTCCTATGTATGTTTGCGCAGGTTGTTTGAGGTTATCTCCGGTTTTCACAACCGTAAAAATATTTACAATTTATGTAGTAAATAAAGCGTAAGTGAAGAACTTATAATGGTTGTAGATCGGTAATAGCAAAGAAATCTAAATTGTAAAATGTGTATTCATGTTAGATCGGGTTTAGATTAATCTTTGGGCTCCTAAGGTAATTTAGGAGGGTGTTTGAGGTATCTTCCATATTGCACAACCGATAAAAAATGTACACATTAAATAAATTTGATGTAGTGATAAACCGTAGCCAAGCTTTATCATATTGTTATATGTGTAATAGCAAAGAACATCCTAAATTGTTATAATTAGATGTTATTATATCTGAGAGTCGGTTTCAGATAAATAATATGGCTACCTAGTACCATTTTATTGCAATATTTTGAGTTACTCGATTTGGATAACAACCGTTAAAATAGATTTACAATTTGTGTTGTAGCATACAAAGTAGATAACAAAAGCTTATTTCATATTGTATTATTTGTTAATAGCAAAGAAATCTAAATTTTGTTATAATATGTTATTTCATGTTAGATCGGTTCAGATAATAATTGGGCTGCCCAAGGTAATTTAGGCAGTGTGTTTGAGTATCGGCTTTTCACAATCGCTAAATATTTACAACTTTAATGTTTGCATAAAGCATAATCAAGCCTTTTTATTTATATTGTATCTTATGTCAATTTAATAGCAAAAGAAATTCTTAAATTTTAATACTAATATGTGTCAAATGTTAGATCGGTTTCACGATAATAATTAATGGGCTCCCATAAGTAATTTAGGCCCCGTCGTTTAGTGTTTCTCCTTTGCCGACATAACCGTTAATAAATAATGACTACAACTAATAATTAGTGATGAAATTCTGTAGCGTCAAGCTAGTAATTATTATAAGTTATTATGTTTAATAGGCCGCAAAGAAATCTAAATTATGTACTATTACATGTACATGTTTAGATCTGGATCCGTCAGATAATATATCTTGGTGCTCCCTAGATAAATTTAACGGCAGCTGATGTTTGAGGTATCTTTAACTTTGCCACAAGTGTAAAAAAAACCTTAACAACAAATTCTACTGTGAGTGTGATAAAAACGTAAGGACTCAAGCTTATTTATTATTGTTAAGATTAGTGTATAGCCCAAATTAAAAGGCTAAATTGTTGTTATACTATTAGTAATTAATGTTAGATCGGTTCAGAGGTAATAATTGGCTCCATAGGTATACAGTAAAGTCTGAATCTTCAAATTTGATGCAAAATCAAGTAAAAATTATTCCTACCAATAATTTGATGTAAGTGACTTAAGAACGTTGTCAAAGACTGTTTATGATGTGCTTTTAGGCTAGTAAATAAAATTAGCAACAGTACAATCTAAATTTAAATTATAAATATGTTGCTAAACAAAATCGGTTTCAGATAAATAATTTGGGCTCCCTAGGTTTTTTAGCATCGTGTTTGAGGGTCTATACTTCTTGCACAACCCTGCCGCAAGACCGTACAAAATAAAAAATTTAACACATTGATTGTAGTGAGAAAGCGTAGTCACAGCTAATAGTGTATATTGCTATATGTCTGTAATAGCAACAGCAGAAAATCTACAACATTTCGGGATAATATGTCTTACTATAATTTAGATCCTCGTTATCAGATAAAATTATGGACGACCCGACTTACATCTCTTTCGATGCAAGAGTGTTTGAGGTATCTCTGTTCTGCACAACCTTCTAACTGAATCATTATACATTTACATTACAAGGATAAATATAAAACGTAGTCAAGTTATTAATTTTTATGATTCTCAAAGAAATCTAATTTGATTACTTAATAGATGATTTCATTTTAGATCGGTTTTAGATAATAATTGGGGCTCCCTAGGAGATTTAGGCAGGTGTTTGAGTACTCCTGTTGCCACAACCCGTAACAAATTTACAAGTTTATATGTTACTAAACATAGTCTAAGCTCAAATTACGCGGGTGGATGGTCACCAACCTAATAGCTCAACAGAAATCTAATTATATAACATGTACTACATGTAGATCGGTTTCAGGATAATAATTTGGCATACCCTAGTTAATTAGAAGGTGTTTGACGGTATCTCTTTGGACACACCGTAAAATAATATTTTGAGCCTGTAGTAATATAAAGAGGTAGTCAAGGCGATATTATTTAATATATTTGTTTATGTGTTTAACAGAACATAAGAAATCATAAAATTGATTTTATAATGATGTAGTCTATGTCCCTTAGATTGGATTGGCTGACTAATGAATTTGGAGGGTACCATAGGTGATATTTAGGGCAGGTGTTAGGTATACTCCTTTGCAACATACCTGTAAGAAGATTACCACATTTGTGAAGCGAGTAAAGGCGTTATGTCCAATTGCGTACAGTTACAGAATATCATGTGATAATGATGAAAAACAAGCTAATAGACAATCCAAATTTAATGGCATAATAATGCATTCATGGTACATAACGGTTAATCAGATAATAAATTATCAGGGCGCTGCCTAGTAATTTAGCCAAAAGGTGTCTTGGGCGTTAATCTCCTTTTGCATCAGACCCGTAAAAATAGAACCATTTGATGATTGTTATCGCTGATATAAAGCGTAGCTCAAGCAATATTAATCTCTATACAATTGGTGCTATTATGAGAACTGTATCTAAGTGAGAGCAAAAGAAAAATCGAGATAAAATCTCTAGTTAGAAATATGCATTTTATCACGTTGTTAAGATTGTGTCAGAGGAATAAGTTGGAATTGGTCCTAACTTAGAGTTTAGTCAGGTGTTTGAGAGGAAAATCTTGCTTCGTCAACAAGTCGTATATAAAAGTATTTTACATATTTGAGAGGGTTGACGTGTAAAGATAATGCATAGTCCAAGCTTATTTAATATGTAAAAAGTGCTGTCAATTATAGAGAGAAGATAAATATAAATATTAGGTATAATTATATACTGATCATCAATCGGTCCTCAGACCACCGGTCTTTTCAATCTAAAATGTATTAATTGATGGGCCCTAGGTAATTTAGGCAGGTGTTTGAGTACCTCCTTCATTTAACAAAACTTTAAAAAATTTAAATCAATTTATGTAAGTTTGATAAAACTAGTGCTAGTTTAGATTTAATATTGTTTAATAGTGAAAATAACGCTAAATAAACTTTCTTTTTGTTCTTAATTTTTGTTTCGACCTCAAACATGTCATCATGTAGCATAGGTTTTCAGGTACTAATTGCGCGGTTGGCTCCTGATCGGTACAGTTTATCTGCTAGTATTGTGTGTGGAAGGATCTCCTCGTTTGGAAGCTCAAACTTGTTATTAAAAAAGATTTTACAACATTTATGAGGTGATAAAGCGTAGTCAAGACTTATTTATAAATCTTTACTATGTTGTAATGAGTGCAAAGAAGATGGTTAGATTAGTACATTCTTTTCATTAATATGTTATACATGTCTAACTAGATCGAGTTTCATATAATAAATTTTTGTAATATGTCGAAGGCTGGGAAGGTTATGTATTCAGGTCAATTGTTGAGATCTCTCCATCTATTGCGACATATTCGCTTTAAATATTATCCTATTACAAATTTGATGTAGTGATTAAATGGAGTCATCTTAAGTCTAAAATAATTTATTATTGTTTTATGGATGATTGGTATGCAGAATTATCTAAATATTGTAGAAAATTATAAATATTATAAAATATATCATGTGATCTGTCAAAGAAAGTTCGTTTCTAGATTAAGTAAAATTAGGGCTGCCTAGGTTTATTATTTAGGGCGAGTGTGTTTATGAGAGTAAATCTCCTTATGCCCTGAACACCGATAGAAAATACAATTTACAACCATTACAATATATGATAAAGAAGCCCGTAGATCAAGCTTCATTATAGTAGTTGTTAATTGTATGTATGTTAAATAGCAAGAAATCATAAATAATTTGCTTTGGGTATAGATCTATAGTATTTGCATGCGTTAGATTTTTTCAGATATAAAAATTATTTGCCTCCTATGTAATTTAGGCAGGTATGAGTTGAATCTCCTTTACACAACACCGACAAATTATATTACTAGATTTGATGATCGTTTTGTTTATAGGGAATCAAAGCTTAGTTCAAAGAGAACTCATTTAATATTGTATTAGTTTATAGCAAAGAAAATCTAATAGTTGGTGAAATAACTAACACATCTTGTCATAAATCATGTTAGATCCAATTCAGAGTTTCAGTATGTAAACAATATGGATTTTCAAAAGCGCTCGCTAAGGTTGTGAAGAACAATTAGGTCAGGTGTAAATTTACTATTGGTGTGATCTACACTTTGCCACAATTCGTCTAAAACAAAATTTTAGTCCACATCTTTACGGTTCCCAGTGATATAAAGGCTTAGGTCGAAATGGCTGGTATTTATATTGAAAATAGTGTAGAATAGCTTCATAAAGATCTACATATTTTTCTATACATATGTACTTAATGTTGCAGATCGTTCAGATGAGACTCAATTTGGGTCCCTAGTAATCATAGTCAATGTGTTTAGTATCTTATCCTTGAGACAACGCGTAATTAATTCTTATTCCAACAAGTTTGACCTTTCTGTTTTAATAACTGGGGATTGAGGTCGTATAATACCGTCGTTCAAGCTGGTTATTATTGTTGTGGATGTGTAATTGACAAAATAATCTAAATGCGTCATAATAATATTTCTAGTGTTAGATCAAGATATTCGAGACTAGATAATTCTTTGAATGTCTCCTACACCATCCGGTGAAAGACACTTTGGACCCCCAGAGATTGTTTTTATTAGTACATAATCTCCTAAAATTGTCACAACCCGTAGAAAATTACAGCATTTATGTGTAAGTGTAGTAGAGAAAGCAAACGGCAAAGTACTTATTAACTACCTAAATTGCCAAACAGAAAAATCTGATGTATATGTAAAACCCTTTGTCAATTAGGCAAGATAACATTCTAGAAACTTTAATACGGTGAAGTCGCAATACCTATGGACCATTATAAATGGTTTCATAGTAGCATGCAAGAGTTCTTTACCCAATAGGGTATTTGTAAATCCTTAGGGTGAAATTTATAGCAGGAGTGTCATTGAAGTGAGTATCTTCCGATAATTTCTCACAATCCGTAAACAAAATAATTACAATCCTTCGATTTTATGTGAAGAGTAGATTAAAACGCGTAATATTATTGAGAGCTTAAATACTATATTGTACACCTGTCTATAAAGAAACGGGAAGTCCGCTCATAGTAGCAAAGAAATTCTAAAGATTCAGTTGATACAATCGTATTACAAGTTTAGATCGGACCGCTTATTCACGACTAGCATTAAAATCATGGCGTAACCTCTCTTACCGGCTCAATATTATGGCTAAGGCCATTTTCATGAACTGAAATCCAACCTATCTCCATATACAACTAACGTAAAAATTATGTTTAACACATTTATTTGTAATGTGAATAAAACGTTAGTCAAAGGCTTATTATATTCATGTTATAAGTGCTATGATAAGCAAAAGAAATCTATAGTTGTGAAATCTTATAACGTGTATTGTATCTGCTACAAGAATCGAGGAGTTGTCATGATATACTTTAATTTGAGATAGACTCCTACCAGTAGAGAATTGAGGTGAGGTGAGCAAATTGTTAAATGAAAGTTCTATAATCAACGGTTTATCGTGCAAAAGTTTGAAAACCGTAGAATCAGAGTAGTACAATTACATGTCAGTGTATAGTTGAATAGATCGAAATAAGTAAGTATCAATAAATGTCTGTAAGGTTATTTTTTAAGTGTATTAAAATTAGTATTATAGATTAAATTTGAGAATCAAATACCTTTTGAAAGTCTAAATTTATTATTTAATTATTATCAATGTATAAATCCAGAGAATTACAATGAATTAAATATTTGTAAAATTTTAAGGCTAATGGTTAATTTAGGCAGGTGTTTTGATATATATAAACCTTATCTACCTATAGAGCAACAATAAATATCTGCGGTAAATAATTTAAAAACATCTATAATTTATAATGACCTTGTACCGATAAATCGTATTAGTATCTAGTCCTTATTTATAACTTGAATTATAATAATAAACTGTATAACAGTCATACGAAAAATCTTAATAAACGTTTTTGTTACTTTAAAATCACAAGATGACTATTCTTATGGGTTAATACGCGTTTAAAATCATAATTTTTCTCTCCCTAATAATAAAAACTATTGAGGGCAGGGTGTTTCGCGAGGACCCTATCTCCTTATACGACAACCCCGTTAAAAACCTTTAAAGCCTTTATTAATAGATACCGATTTAAAAAGCAGATTAGTATATCCAGCATACCTTATTATTGTGGATTAATGTGTAATGCGAAAACTCAAATGATATTCTAAATTGTTAATTAATATGTATAAACATATAATTATTAAGCTTTGTTAATCAGATAATAATTTTTTAAAAGAGGCTAAATTTGATAAAACCATAGTTAATAGTCATACCCCAGCTGGTTTAACATCAGGAATAAACACCCTACTTACCCACTGTAATCTATTATGCTCCGTTCTCGTAATCGAGAAGCCTCAAACTATAATATATAGTAATTATAATGTGAATAGCAAAAAATCTAAAATATCTAATAATATGTGTTCAAGTTAGATCGGGTTCCAGATGAAAATTGCTCCCTAAGTAAAATAAGGCCAGTGTGTTTGATTGTTAAGTCTCCTAATCGCTAACAACCGATAAAATATGTACAAAATAAATGTAGTGATAAAACGTAGCATTGCATTTAATTTATATTGTTTATGTGAATAGCAAAGAAATCTTAAAAATTGCAATATACAATTATACAAGTGTAGATTCAGAGATAATCATGATAAAATAATATTGATGGCTCCTAATCGAATTTTCGACAATCTGTGAGTTATGACAGGTAATAACACTATTTGCATCGAAATATAGCCTTTAAAAGAAAATTACTAAGCCATTAATATTTGTAGTGATGAAAAGATAAAGTCAAGCTTATTTTAATATGTGTTACATATGTCCTGGAAATAGCAAAGAAATCTAAATTTGAAAATAATATGTATTATGTTAGATCGGGTTCAGATTTTAAAGAATATTCATTTTACTAGATTTGTTTCCTCTACCACTTGAAATTTCACATTCTTTGAAAGTATCTATCTCCATAGGTGTGTACATAAATAATACACTAAAAATATAAATACAAAACTTTTATGATACCAAATGGATAAAACGTTAAGTCCAAGCTTTTGTGTTAGTAAGTCCCTTATGTGTAAATTATAGACTCGAAAGAAAATCTAAATGTGTAATTAATATGATAAACGAATATTTTGTTTTCAGTAAGAAGATCGAGGCGAGATGAAGAGATTATTTAGTGTGTAGCTAATAAATAAGGATGAGTAATTTTTTTAAGGTAGCAAGAGTGAGTCTGATGAAAGGAGCAACACTCTTTAGCACCTACGGGTACAAGAATTATACGACAATTATAAATATAGTAGTCAGAGAATGCTTAGTCAGTCTTTATTATTATACTTGCGTATATCGTTGTAAGCAAAGATAATAGCACTAAAGAATTGTACTAAAATTATAAGTTATTTAATGGATTATAATGATAATATACTGAGGTTATTAATTTATAAGGAGGCAGGATGGTAGCCTGTTTACAATGATATGTAAGTTATGTACGCTCCTAGAGTAATATTGCACCGATAGAATTTGAGGCTATCTCTGTTTCACAACCTTAAATATTTACAATGATCGATAATATACTCATTATAGTCAGGAGTAACCTAAAACGTTTAGAAACTTTAGATCAATCAGAAGCACCTTGATATTTTCCAATTGATAATATAAATAATGCCAAAGAAAGTCATCAAATTTTTTGAAATAATTAAAATAATGTATTCATAAGCATAATTTTGTTACGTTTTAAGATTAATAAAATTTGCTGATAAGCTACACTAGTATCTATAGGAACAGAATCTGTGTTTAGAGGTATCTCCTTCTTGCCACAATCCGATAAAAAAAGTATTCACACAATACGATAGTTGTATAAAACAGCGTATAGTCAAAAATAGAGGGAATGATCACTGAGAATATATTAAATTTTGAAATGGTTTTATAAGAAAACTTAATGAAATTTGGGCAATAAAAAATCAAATTTTGAATAGGTAAAATCATGTAACCTCGATGTTAGACATCAGGTTTCAGTATTAAATAATGTATGGGCATAACTCATCATAGAGTAATTTAACGGAAAGGTGTTTGAAGATCTCTTCACTAGATTGGATCAACCGAATAAATAGAATGAATACATATTTTGATAGATATGATAAGATATAAAACGTAGTCAGACTTATTGATCATATGTTTTTATGAATTAAAATAGCAAGATGAAATCTAACATCTTAGAATAATAGAATATGTATTCATGTTAGATCGGAATTATCAGATCAATAAGTTTCGATACGTAGGCCACCCGGGAAGGGGACGAAAGTGTACCTAAGTTAATAATTAAGCAGGCGACGACCTCTCTCAATGACCGCGAAGAGTAGTGCGCTCGCTTTGGCGATCCAATAAACATAAACCTTTCCACATGTCGACGCGATACAAGCGTAGGTCAAGGAGCTTAGGATTAATAAATCTCTCGTCTCCGGAAGCTGTGATAAACCAGCTCACAGAAATCTAGAATTAGATAGGATATACTCACTACACGCATTACATGCTAGAACGATTTCCAGAATTAACATAATAGACAGAGTTACTAACCTAGGCTAATTTAGTCCAGGTGTTTGAACCGGAGTAATACTCCTAATAACTTGCAGCAACCCTAAACAAACCTCTAGACCTTAAAAGTTACGATACGAGGCAAGCTAAGTCAAGCAATATACATATATTGTATATCACTAGAATTAGTAAATAGCAAGGAAAATCTAAATTTATAACAAATAATAGCAATCTCTAAATTTAACATTGGTATCTAACAGTATTCAATTAAATTTGGGCTCCTAGTCAATAACTTAGACAGGTGTTTAGAATTTTGATAATTGATTTACTTCAATCATTATATATTACAAATTTATGTATGCATACCATGCGCATAGTAAGCCATAAGTACCTATATTGTTAAATGCTGTCCAAGAAGGCAATAAGATAGTATTAGTAAATTAGGCGAAACACAACATA
>JABUQX010137790.1:42500-44394 GCA_015478945.1 Trachelipus rathkii | reverse complement strand
AAAAAAAGAAAGAAAAAGAGAAGAAAAGAAAAAGGAAAAAAGAAAAAAAGAAGAAGAAGTTATAAGCATCAAGAAGAAAGAATAAGCAGAAGTGAGTGTGGTTATAAAGCAGAAGAAAGAAGACATAAAACAGCAGCAAGCGAAGCAAGCAGAATGAAGAACAGAATAGGAAAGGCAAATAACAACATTTTACAAGAGGGAAGAAAAAGAACGTCAAAGAAGACAAATTAGACATGAAGAAGAAAGAGAAGACAAGAAGAAGAGAAGCAAGAGAAGAAGAGGTAGTATAGAAGAAGAAGAAGAAGAGAAGAAGAAGACAAAGAAGAAGAAAATAAAGGTGAAGAAGAAGAAAAATAGAGAAAAGGAAAAGAAAGAAAAAGAAAAAAAAGAAGAGAAGATAAGAGAGAAGAAGAAGAAAGAAAAACAAAAAAAATGAGTACAAAATTAATTACCCGACCGAATCATAGAAAGATAAAAGCAGAAGAAAGAAAAAGAAAGAAAAAGACAGACAATTATAGACAAGAAGTTGAAGAGAAATAGAAGTAAAGGGACAAGACAAATGAAGAGGAGAAGAGAAGAGCTAGGATCTATTAGACTATATTCGGAGAAAATAACAAGAAAGATAGTAAAAAAGAAAAACGAAAGGAAAAAGAAAGAAAAAAAAAAAAGAAATGATAAAAGGATATGACTTAAAAATAAGAAAGAAGAAGAAGAGAACACAATCAATGGGAAGAAGTAAGAACAGGAAGAGAAGAAGTAAGAACCACAACAAGGTAAATAAGAAATAAAATGAATAATAATAATAATAATAATCAATATAAAACTAATAATAATAATATATAATAATCATAATAATAATAATCAAATCAAATCAAAAATACTTTATCTCACTAAATAATACATTATGTTATGCATTACAGAGAATTTAAATATAATAATAATAAATAGAAGAGAAAAGGGCTACTAGGGGGAGTGTTGTGTCCATTGAGCCCCAAAATAATAGTAATACGAAAACACATTATAAATAAAATAAAGAAAAAATTTGAGAGTAAAAATAGTTAATATACTGAATAGGTAAAATAATGATAATAAAGAATAGTAATAAATAAATATGTCAATAATAATAATAATAATAATAGATATATAAATAACTAATTATAATAATAAATATAAGAATTAAATATTAATAAAAAATAACAATAAATTATAATGATTTATGCAATCATTATTAACAATAAATTATAATATAATATCAATGCTAATGAAAATAGTTAATAATATTAACGTTATGATAATAATAATAGATAATATAAGATAATAAATAATAATAATAAATAATAATAATTAATATATCAATATAAAATATATCTAACATAATAAATAATACAAATTAAGATTAAAACCAAAATCATATTTCGAGAGTAAAATGGAATAATAAGATATCGAATAATAATAATAAAATAAAATAGGAATATAATAATATCAAGAAAAAGATTAATTACAATTGAAAGTTTTGGGTATAATAAAGAATATAATAATAATAATAATAATAATATATATAATTTAATAACATGTATGCATATTCATAGAATGCTAATGATGAAGCCATGAATAGTATTAAGTAAAATAGCAAATATGACATGATCAGAATAGTAATAACAAGTAATATTAATTAATAGTAATAATAATAGTAAATAACACTAACACTAAAGCTAACAGTACTAGTGAAGAAGAAAAATCTCTTTCATTTTTTTCACGTTTTTAAACAAGTGTATTAAAAATTAAATAATTAATTTCTCTAGACTCTAAGTGGAAGAGAAACTTTGCTGTTTATTGCTAATTAGCAAAGCCAGTAATTTTTGGAATTGTTTTAGCATAATAATACAATAATTTA
>JABUQX010137790.1:20000-35000 GCA_015478945.1 Trachelipus rathkii | reverse complement strand
AAGAGGGAAATAGAGAGAGAGAGTTTGTCCCGCCTAAGTCGTAATATATTATTATATGCGAGGAATGAAAAAGAAAAGGTGAAAACTTAGTTTAATGTGGGTGAAGTAGGAAGTCTGAAGGAGAGTTTGAGCAAGGATGGTAAGAGAGAGATTTTAGACTGGAACTGATATTGTAAAAGGAGGTGACGTTTGAAAAGTAAGCGTAGATAAGAGATGAAAGGTTATGGTTTGAGGTGAGGACAACTATCCTCTGAGTGTGAAAGTTATGATTGGAAAATGATGGAGAAGCAACATGGACAAGGTAGTGTTTACTGAGTAGTTTAAACATCCTAGGATATATGATCTGGAGGGATTGAAACAGGGAACGGATGAAAGCAAGGAGAACAAAGAGTTAGTTAGAAAATTGAGGTGAGAATCGCGATCAGAAGGTAGGAGTAGACTAGAGCATGGCAATTTAAATCCTGGGGTGGCATTGAGGTAGAGATAAGGAAAAGAAGAAAAGAAGGAAATGAAAGGAAAGGAAAGATAGTGCGCTAAGGGGGTTACGTACAATGTGAAGGACATATTGTATTAATATGGGTTAATTGATAAATGGGCTCATTGATGAAGAAATATAGCAGAATAAATATAGGAAATGGCGTATATGGGAATCTGAAAATGCTGAGCAAAAAATAAGAGGTAATTAGAATAATAAATACAAAGCAGAGTTCAGCATGCGACAATCTTTGAGGGGGTGTGTATCGATGTTAAGTAGATAGCGTGGAAGAGACAAAATTAATACATATGATGTGTATGTAGAAATATGGTAGCGATGCGAATCTAGGGTAAGGTTATATGTGTGTCGGTTGTTGGAAAGTAGAGACTAGGAAGTAAAGAATAGATAGTATCTAGATCGAGACAGTAGAAAATAAGAAGAATAGTACATGAGAATTGTTTGGTCATGCATGACAGAAAGGTAGGAGATGATAGTGGAAGTTTGCCTTGCGTGAGGTATAGTGGTTGAGTGGGCGTGGGGAAACGACGGTGGTGAGGACAGAGAAAAAGTGGATTGAGTCGAGTTAAGAAATGCCTGGAGAGATGAGTGGTTGAAAGTTTGGCAGAGGCTATCGAGAAAAAATATGCATTAGATAGAAGTTGAATGGCGGGGGATTTCTAGTGAAGATAGATTAGGATAGTATGATAGATAGATAGAGTAGATAAGGGTAATAAGATAGAGGTAGGATTAGAATGATTGTGGCCCCTTTGGTCAAGGCTAGATGAACTAGACATTTGAGGAGAATGCATTTTAGCAGGAGTCGAGTGCAGGTCGTGGTGCTCGTGAAGCTCTTGGAGTGGAATATTTTACTGACTGACGGACCGGGGTAGTGCCTACTAAAAGGGATTATATTAAGCAAAGTAAGGGTCTGGAGTCTCTTTTTCGAACGTTGGTTGTCAATGGATTCTGAGACCTTACTTTTACCCGCCCCTTGTTCCCTATCATGTATTGACCTTACCCCCCGTCTTGATGGAAGGAAGGTGGAGGGGAATGGATGATAATGATATGATAGATTAAATAAGTGAACTATAGATATATGTAATGATGATGAGAATATATATAATTATGGAAGAATAAGATAGAGAGATAGATTGATGAGAGATAGATTATATAGGTATAGATAAGATATATAGAATATATATATGGATAAATGAGATATATATATTTAATACGATGAGATATATATAATATAGTTAGTATATATATATATATATATATATATATATTAGATATATAGTATTTATATTATATTTTCCGTAATTTTTGATTTTAGTAAGTATAGCTATAAGATAAGTAGGGAGAAGAGAGGAGAGAGAGAGGAGAGAGGAGAAGGAGAGAAGAGGAGAGAGATGGTGGTGGTGAAGAGAGACGAGAGAGAGATGGTGTGATGGGTCGATGCACTGGTTGGGTGTGTGGTGTGTGGAGAGAGGAGATGAGAGAGATGAGAGAGAGAGAGAGGAAGAGAGAGTGATATGGGTGGTTGTGTGTGTTGGTGGATATGGTGTTGTTGAGTGTGTGTGATGTGTGTGTATTTGTGGGGTTCAAAATTAGTGTTGTGGTGGGTAGGAGGTAAGTGGATGTGTGTGTGACCTATATTAAGGGTACAAGAGCTTGTTAATCGGGAAATATTTAACCTTCTCCGCAGACCAGCTGTCAAGGACAGATATAAGAAAATATAGTTTCCATTGTTGTGGAGTGTGGTTTGAACTCGGAGCTCTCCAGTATGGTGGTTTTTTCCATCCACATTCTATCTAGTTTCATCTTAATATATATTCCCTTATTGAGTACTTTCACAAGCTCATTATTAACTAGTGCTTTAATCATCTCCATTATTATAAGTTTATATATCTTTACTTCGCTATTGTAGTTATTTCTTATTTAATATTATCACTCGATTTGTACCTTATACTTATTCTCATTTATTGATATCTGTATAATTATTTCTTATCTCTTTCTTTTATTTTTATTATTTAATTTAATGTTATATATTATATTATAATTTTTCTTTAACATTTTATTTAAAGGGCGTCACCACTTGACAAGTATTTTACTCTATATTAGTCTTATTTTCTGATTATTCAGCTATTCTTTCTTTGGCTTCATGCTTTCTCATCTCTCTCCTATCTGTGCATTATTTATTTATTTTTTATTAATTTTTGGTTTTTATTATTCATTTGTCTATTTATGTGCATTATTTTTTATTATGATATTTATTATCTAATGTTTTTCTTAGTAATAACCTACTTTTATATGATATTTGTAGTCATTTATTTTTATATTATTTGTGAATTACTTATAGTCCGTTATTTCTCTAACATATGAATGCATCTCACAATAGTTACTTTTATGTATCAGAGACATGCTCAAATCTTATACCATTATATGCATATTTACAATTTCATAAATGTCATTATTATTCGGTATACTCTTATATGTTATTTTATCTTATCTTATTTTTTATTTAATTATTACTATTATTTATATTACTATACTATCTTTGTTCCTCAAGTGTTACTCTAGAAAACATGTTGTAAGGTTTTTAAAATCTGTTCTCGTTTATTTTAATAATTTTATATTATTCTCTATATTTTATTGTATTCATATATTTACTATTACTCTATCAGTCTTTTCTTCTATCTAGGGTTAATAACTTTATTGCACTCTATTTTTTCTCATATATATGCTTCATTATTTTATGTCCTTTTATGTTATATTTTATGGTTTGATATATTATTCTGTTGGGAATGATTCTTCTATTTTACTCTATTTGAATTTTATGATTCATTAATGAAGTTATCATGATTTTTATATAACTTTATTATTTGTTTTAATATTTTTGTTTACTTTAGTTATTACTTATGTGATTACTGTACTATTAATTATTTCTTTGTCTAGTATTCATTATGGCTCTTATAAATATTTATTACATGTATTCTATTCTCTGTATATCCTGATTATATATTGATCTAATATATATCTATTTATGTTATCTCTCGTTATTATATTATTCTCTTATTATTATTTATACTCTATTATGTTATATTACTTGTTAATTCTTGATTATACTTTGTTACATTCGTTATTAATTTGATTATTGTCTAATCATATTCACTGTACATTGGTATTATTATGTGATTATTATATCTATTATATATATCTATTATTCTATTATTATTACCATTATTATTATATTTATTATTATTATATGTATCTATTAACATATTATTATTATTATTTATTTATAACTATTATTATTATATTTATTGATTGATTATTATTGTGTTATTATATTAATACTCTATATGTTATTATTATTACATTTATTATTATTTATTATTATTTATTATTATTATTTATTATTATTTTTTATATGTATTTATTATTTTTATAACTTTAATTATTCATTAATTATTCATTTGATTGTATTTATTCAATGCATATGTTATTATTTTTAGTATTCTTATTTATTTCATTTATTTATTATCTTATTATTATTTATATTTATTATTATTTAAATTTTATTATTATATTTAGTTATTATTATATTACAATATTTAATTCTAAAGTTTCAAAATTGAGACACGTAGTAGATAGTAAATCTTAATAAATTATTTTTTATTCTTGAATAGAACTATCGTCGCACGGTGACTCGTCGTCATCTGCAAATTCCGCACGCATCATGACATTTTTTGATAAATAATATATTTTTAAAATACAGAATAATTTACCAGTATACAAGGGTGAAAAAAGTATAAAAAGATCGGAGGTTTGAGGCGAAACTTTATTCCTGGTCTATAAGAGGCATGAGCGTGTTCTCGCGTGTGACCCAAGTGGAACAAAAATTAAAAAAATTTCAACACGCTATATATTTTATAAAGCAGTCTTAGCCTTTCTATGTCCAACTCTCTGATTGTAGACTTACTCTATCTAGTAAAGTCTCAAACACTCTTCCTTCTTTCAGAGAATTTCAACCTTCGTTCACAAAAAACATTTTCAAATTGTCAGTATCGGCTTATGCTGGCTTTTGATGTCGAAGAAATAAACAATATTCCCGAATTTGGGTTTACATTATATATATATATATATATATATATATATATATATATATATATATATATATATATATATATATATATATATATATAAGAAATAATATATATATATATATATATATATATATATATATATATATATATATATATATATATATATATATATATATATATATATATATATATATATATATATATATATATTTTTCTTTATTTTTCTTTTTTCCCCAAGACTGGGGGTAGGGTGCGTGTCATGCATCGGAAAAAAAAAAGCAGAAGAATATGAAGACGTAAAGTCAGAAAGAAAGCTGACCTTACCGCCCCTTCTGTACCATTAATTAGTGAGAACTCGTCATAGACAGAAAATCCACCCTAGAGCTTCACGGGAGCGACGGACCCTCACTATGGTAAATCGTCAATGTAAGGGTTCATCCCTTAGCCCAGGTGGGCCACAACCATACCCCCTCACAAAACCCCGCCATTCACTCCTATTATGCACCTTTATTCTCGCCTCTGCCAAACTCATTTCTCTCCTTCAGACATTCGTTCTACTGACTCAATCCACTTTTTCTTGGATCTCTTACAGCCGGTCGGTTCCCAACACACTCATACTATACATCCGCTTAACCAACTTACTATATTATACATCCTTTCCACATGACCAAACCATCTCAACATACTTTCATTTATTCTCTCATTTACTCCTTTCTTCACACCACAACAACTCTCTAATACGTTCATTCCTCATTTTATCAATTCTTCTCACACCTAGCATGCCCCAAATATTGTCCATCTGAACACATTGAACTTTAGATCTATACTTCTTATTCCAGACCATAGTCTCACTACTATACAATAACACAGGTAACAACATACCTCATGTAAGACCTTAGCGCACTCATGACTTAATTTTACATTCACCAGCTTGATTTAATTGCACCAGCCACCATCCTATCATTCACAACTTTCCTACTACACTCTGCATCATCTAAGACCATGGTGCACTCAAGACTTACCCTAAATATTTAAACTCAGACACTTGAACACAGCTGCTCACCATCTAACATAGCTTCACACTGAGGACTTCTGTCCTCACTCACAACCATAACCTTACTCTAATCTACGTTTACTTTCAAACCCCTCCTTTTACACACCCTGCCAAATCTCTCTACCAATCCTCTCAAACTCTCTTCAGATTTGCTACACAAAACCAAATCATCCGCATATAATAGGTAGGGCACCCTCCACTCATCTCCATTCTCCATCATTCTAACACCATTTCCCCACCCCCCACCTCTAATTCTTTCATAACCCCATCCATATACAGGTTGTGAATAATCAAGGAGGCATACTTTAACCTTGCCTCACTCCATATTAATACCGTAATCATTTTGACACCATTTTGATTCTTACACACACATCACTATCGTCATACATACTTTTGATTCCATTCAGAAGCCTACCACAAACACCATATATCACTAACACCTGCCATAGAGCTTCCTAATAACCCTATCATACGCCTGTTGCAAATCCATAAAACCTAAATACAATTTATTCTTCTTCTCCCTCATTTTCTCAATCATTTGTTTCAATATAAAGATTTTATCCACACATCCTCTACCACACTTCTAAACGCACCCTGTTCTTCACCAATCAGTTCTTCAGTCACTCATTGCTCTTTCGACAAAAACACCACCAGCATATATCTTCCCTACAATACTCAATAAACTAATTCCCCTATAATTTCTACAGTTCCCCTTATCTCCTTACCCTTATATAAGGGGTACTATTACTGCGCTCTCCTCCAATCCCTCAGGACTATACCCTCCATAAACGCTCTTTGTTATACAACTTCCAAATCCAGTCAATCACCATCTCGCCTTCCGCTCTTGATCATTTCACCAATAATTTCATCTATACCTGCAGATTTACCATTCTTCAGCTTTCTCAACTCTACATTACCTTCTCCTTGCTAATAACCTCATCCCCAGATACCTATTGTTTCTTGCACCACCAAACCCACACACATTTACTATTACCTCTTCATTATTAATATTGTGCAGATTTTCAAGTGTTCTTTCCACACTCCTCACATCCATTGCATCAGTTACAAAGCACCATCCTATTCATTATTCCCAAAGCAAGGTTCCTTATTATTCTCATTCTTAATTTCACAGCTTCCTTCAGAAGAGCTTCCTATTTCCTTATATATATATATATATATATATATATATTTTATATATATATATAACTATACATATATATATATATATATATATATGCTATATATATACTCTTATATATATACTATATATATATAGCATATATATATATATTGTCCTGTGTTTGGGGGAGAAAACATTCCTACAGCGTGTGTTCTCTGTGTCGTAGAAGGATTAAAGGGACAGTGGTAGTATGGTTGGCTACCCATCACCACTTATACATTGCTAGGTATGCTTATGCAGGCCTCGGACCTGGTCGTGATCGCCGTAAGCGACCTCGTATCTTTCAGCGAAATTATATGAATCGTATGGGTATATGGAATATCAGAGGAATAAATGATGAAAAGAAAAGATAGGTGATGGACGTATTTAGAAAGGGTAAATTTGATTTGCTCGCTAGGACTGAAACAAAAGATGAAAGGAAGCAGTGAAGATGGGTGATGTGGTGTGAAATGCGTGTGTTGGAGTGGAGAGGAATAAGATGGGGAAAGGAGTTGCGATTCTGATGAGTGCTCTATGGCACAGAGCTATGGTGGATTTTGTTTGTGTGAGTTCTACAATTCTAATGGTTAAATTTAAGTTTGAAAAGGTCTATGTGTGGTTGTAACATATGGTCATCTGAGGATGATGCTGAAAAGATTGCGATTTTCTGGGATAAGCTGAATGATGTTTTGGATGGGGTGAGTAGGAGTTTCAGATTGATTGTGTTGGGCTACCTAATTGGGATAGGTGATCGAAAAAGGGATGATATAACATGTGACTTTGAAGTGACGGGAGAAAATGAGAATGGTAGAAAGGTAGAAAGGAGAGAGAGAGTTATACCATAATTTATTATATTTTTTTTAATAACTTTAGTTATAATTTTTGTTAATTTTGGTTCTAAAAATTTTGATGAAATCCTAGAAGTGCCGATAATATTACTAATTGGCATCTGTTGCTTCATATGTTCTGATATATAGCTTGAGATGTGAGTAGTGATCCTCAGATTATAAACACAGATGTGTGTGGCGGTGTTGTTAATGTTTGTGCAAATTTGAAAAAATGGATAATTCTCTAACTTCCAAAACAAGTTTCCTGAAGAACCCTTAGATTCTTTAATGGCCACATATGGTATCTTTTTTGACAGATCATTTTTGCGTAATGAATTAGCCGTGATTTATGACCAAACAAATGCTAATCTCTTTCGGAACAAGGACATTCAAACTATTTTAAAAACCATCGTAGAGAATGATTTACAAGATGTGTTTCCTGAATCTTATAGACTTTTTAGTCTGATCGCCACAATTCCAGCAACAACGGCATCTGTTGAAAGGAGTTTTTCTTGCCTAAATCGTATAAAGACATCCCTCCGAAGCACGATGAGTCAGGGCAGACTGTCAAATTTGGCTTTACTTTCCATAGAAGCAGAACTTTTAATTAAGTTATCAAATCATCCATCCTGGTATGAAAATATTATAAATAAGTTCGCAGAAGAAAAGGAAAGAAAAATAGATCTTCTTTTCAAGTAGTTGAATTGGTGAGTACTTTACATACATTTGTATCTCATTTTCATATATATATATATATATATATATATATATATATATATATATATATATATATATATATATATATATATATATATATATATATAAACAATGTATATATAATAACATATATATATATAATAATATCTATGTCATTGAATGAGGGCTCTGCCGTGTGAGTGGTATGAAACTGTATGCATATATATATATATATAGCAATAACATATATATATATATATATATATGTATAACCTATGCTTCTTCTAACTTATAATAGTAATATATACTAATAATAACTAATAATATATATATATATATGTATATATATATATATATAATATATAGAAAATATATATATATATATGTATATATACTATATATATATAATATATATATATATATAGATAAATTATTATTAAAATTGTTTTTTAATAAGATAAAGAAATATATAAAAAACAATATATATATATATATATATATATATATATATATATATATATATATATATATATACAATATATATGGCCAGCCTCTAGAAGAGCCACAATCATATCTCAAAAACTACAAGAGCTACAGGGAAAAAGAATACATTGCTGGAATCCTGGCAAATGATAGGAAACTGTAAAAAAAAAAAAATCATGTCTAAAAAACTAAAAAGCTACAGGGAAAAGAAATACATTTTTGGAACCCTTGTAAAATTTTTGAGTTAGGAAAATGTAAAAAAAAAAAAAAAAAAAAAAAAAAAAAACAATTAAACATAAAAATTTGGCTATTTTTGGGGGGTGTTGGGACATAGTATATATATATATATATATATATATATATATATATATATATATATATATATATATATATATATATATATATATATATATATATATATACTCTTTATATATATATATATTATTTGTACAGGTATTGTAGGAAAGCTCGAGCCGACGGGGAACGCACAGGGGGGACGTTTTCCACCCCGTAGAGGCGGAGACACGACACGCAAATACCAAGAGCGGGGGGTTCGGAGACCACTCCCCGGAAGGGAATTAGATCTACCCGTAGTTCCGGAGCCGAGAGGGTGACTCACCATCGGTGCGGTATACCCTTAGAGGTATTCTTTAGTTAAAAAAAAGCTAAATTTAATAGAAAGTCTATTATTTTAACGAGAACCAATAAAAGGTCTCTAAATAAGCTTTCTAATCATATTACTGTAATCAGTAACAATAATTTTTTATTTTATTTTTAAAATTTTCTAAATAAAATTTTACCAAAATTCAAAAATGTATTCCTTTTATTGTAGTTTTTGAGATTTAATTTTTTTTTATTTTTTTTTACATTTTCCGCACTAAATTGGACCAACATTCCAACAATGTATTCACACTTTCAGGTAGCTGTTGTAGTGTTTGAGATATGGATTGTGGCTCTTCTTATGAGGCTGTCTATATGCTCTTATATATATATATATATATATATATATATATATATATATATATATATATGCATATGCTGCTGCTGCCTATATATATGCTGTATATGCTATATATAACATTTTAGTATTTTGGTGCCCCATGTTTCGGTTCCCGCGAACCGCTCACTGATAAGTTCTTATATATATATATATACCTGCCACCTTATATATATATATATACTGCCTATATATATATATATATATATATATATATATATATATATATACTATACCACTCTTCTCTTCTTACCTCCATCTTTACTCTTTCTTCGCTGCCTTTCTTTGCCAGATTGGGGTAGGTGCTACAAATCGGAAAAGAAAAGCAGTAGGAGAACATGACAAACGTCGCGAAAAGAAAGAAAAAGCAAGAAACCTTACCGCCTCTGTACCATTAATTAGCGAGAGCTCGTCACAGAAAATCCACCCTAGGGCATCATGGGACCGCGACGGACCCTCGCTATGTTAAATCGTCAATGTAAGGGGTTCATCCCCCTAGCTGAGTGAATTACAACCATGCCACTTTAAAGCCTGCATTCTGCTATAGTGCACCTTTATTCTCGCCCTCTGCCAAACTCATTTCTCTCTTAAGACATTCGTTCACCGACTCAATCCCACTTCCTCTTCGGTCTCTGCCAGTCGGTTCCCTAGCTTTGCTGCACACACTATACATCAACAACCGACTATCAGCTCCATGCTCCCACACTTTGACCCAAACCATCTCAACATACTTTCATTTATTCTCTCATTTACCTTTCTCCACACTTGCACTCTCTAATACGTTCAAAACCACCTTCTTTATCAATTCTTCTACCTAGCACACTAAGATTGTCCATCTGAACACATTGAACTTTAGATCTATACTTCTTATTCAGACCATAGTCTCACTACCATATAATAATAACACAGGTAACAACATACCCTCATGTAAGACCCTAACACACTCCAAGACTAGTCATACATCACCAAGGATTTAATTGTGCCAGCCACCTTCCTGCCATTCACAACTTTCTACTACACTCTGCATCGTCCATTCCCATACTCAGAAATCAACATATACCTAAATATTTGGAAGCTCAGACACTTGTTCTGGCTGCTCACCATCTAACACTAACTTCACACTGAAGAGTGTCCTCACTCACAACCATAACTTGCTCTTATCCACGTTTACTTTCAAACCCCCTCCTTTTACCTGCCAAATCTCTCTACCAATCCTCTCAAACTCTCTTCAGATTCGCCACACAGGACCAATCATCCACATATAATAGGTAGGGAACTTTCCACTCTCCACTCATCTCCATTCTCCCTCACATTCTAACACCATTTCCTGCCATCCCCACCTCAATTCTTTCATAACCCCATCATATACAAATTGAATAACCAAGGAGACCTAACACACCCCTGTCTTACTCCGCTATTAATCCTAAACCAATCACCATTGACACCATTTATTCTTACACACGCTTCACTATCGTCATACATACTTTTGATTCCATTCAGAAGCCTACCACCAACATCATATATCACTAATACCTGCCATAAAGCTTCCCTATTCAGCTCTATCATACGCCTGTTGTAAATCCATAAAACTAAATATAATTTATTCTTCTTCTCCCGCTCATTTTTCTCAATCATTTGTTTAATGTAAAGATTTGATCCACTCCTCACCACTCCTAAGCACCTTGTTCTTCACCAATCAGTCCCTCAGTCACTCGACATACTCTTTCAACTGACAAAAATACCAGCATATACCTTCCTACAACCTCAATCCAAACTTATTCCCATAATTTCTACAGTTCCCCTTTTCTCCCTTACCCTTATATAAGGGTACTATTACCGCTCTCCTCCAATCCCTTGGAACTATACCCTCCATAAACGCTTTATTACACAACTTCCAAATCAATCAATCACCGCCCCCGCTCTTGATCATTTCACCAGATTTCATCTATACCTGCAAGATTTACCATTCTTCAACTTTTCTCACCTACCCATTACCTCACCTCCTTGCCATCAACATAAATACCCCAAAATACCCTGACTTCTTCTTGCACCGTCAAACCACATACATTCACTAACACCTCATCATTACTGTTAATATTGTGCAGATTTTTCGAAGTGTTCTTTCCACCCTCCCACATCATTTCATCAGTTACAAAGCACCATCCCTATTCATTATTCTAAGAAAATTCCCCTTATTCTCATTCTTAAGACTCTTGCCCAGCAATTTCACGCTTCCTTCAGAAGAGCTTCCTATTCCTTGTATGTCCTGTTCATCCTCCTTCCAAACTGTTCATTTACCTCTTGTTTTTTCCTACGTATACACCTATATTTCTTTTTCCTCATATATATAATTCAAAACATCTTTCTTTTGAGCTTCATCATTTGCTTTTTAGTACATTCAATTTTTTACCTTTAACCACTTTCATCACCTCTTCATTCTACCATTCATCTGTTAAAATTCTTACTTCCTACTTTAGCACATCCACACACTTCCTTTGCACTACTAACAATTTAGCTTCCTTCATTGCTAGATTTATTCAGGTATCAACTTGTTTCACGCATTAACCGATTTTGAGCGCTTTCTTACATACTTATCCTTATTGTGTTCATTTAATTTCTCACTCTTAATTTTACCTACTTCTTCTCGTATCACCTTCCTCTCCATCAAGCCCCCACTAACTTACTTAATTTTACATAGAACAACATAATGATCCGATAATCCCATTCCCAAGCCCCCTCACTGATTTAACATCCAACACATACTTCAACATCTCCTTCTTCACCAACACAAAATCAATCATACTTTTCACTTCGATACCATCTCTACCTACACCAACTCTAGTATACTTATGGATACTCTTGTGTTTAAAGAAAGTATTACATACACACATACCTCTCTCTTCACAGAAATCAATCACCTTCCTACCATTCTCATTTTCTCCCGCCACCCCAAAACCACCTGTTATACCATCCCTTTTTTGATCACCTATCCAACCATTCAGGTCCCCCAACACTATCAATCTGAAGCTCCTACTCACCCCATTCAGAACATCATTCAGATTATCCCAAAAAATCGTACTCTCTTCAACGTTTCCCTCAGATGGACCATACGTCACAGCCACACATACCTTGACCTTTTCAAACTTAAATTTAACCATTAGAATTCTAGGACTCACACACACAAAGTCTACCATAGCTTTGTACCACAGGTCACTCATCAAAATTGCAACTCCTTCTCTCCCCCTCTCATTCCTTTCCACACCAGCACGCACACACACACACATATATATATATATATATATATATATATATATATATATATATATATATATATATATATATATATATATATATATATATATATATATATATATATATATATATTTGGCAATTCTTTCAGACTCTTCAAAATTTAAAATCATAGAAGGTAGCTGTTATAAGAATATAATCTCAATTGAGGACAAACTTAATAGATTGTTGAGAAAATTAAAAAATAACAATATGATTAGTGATTCAACTTACAACTCTCTTTTTTCTTCAGGGGCCAAACCTGGTATATTATATGGTTTACCCAAAATACATAAACCAGATTGCCCTATCCGTCCAATTTTATCAGCTATAGGTACATTGAATTACAACTTATCAAAATATTTTATTCCTATTTTGGATAACTTAACAAAGAATATTTATTCGATTAAGGATACATTTTCTTTCGTTGATGAAATTGTTAATTTCCAGAATGCAAATAATTATGTCATGGCAAGTTTTGACATCACAAATCTTTTCACAAATGTACCTCTAGATGAAACTTTGAATATTATTACTAAAGAACTTTTTGATCACAACTCAACTGTTAACGGTTTGGATTTGAAAAGCTTTTATGAATTACTCTCCATGTCCACTAAAGATATTATATTTATGTTTAATAATAAATTCTACAAACAGATTGATGGAGTTGCGATGGGAAGCCCATTGGGCCCGACCCTTAGCAACATCTTCATGTGTAACTTTGAAAAATTATGGATTGCTAATTGCCCATCTAACTTTAAACCAAAATTTTATAAAAGATATGTAGATGATTCATTCCTTCTTTTCGAATCTTCTGAACATGTTAATATGTTTAAAGAATATCTTAATTCAAAGCATCCTAACATTAAGTTTACAGTTGAAACAGAAAAAGAAAACTCACTGGCATTCTTGGATGTTAAAATATATAGAGAGAATAATAAATTTCAAACTTCAGTATTTAGAAAACCTACGTATTCCGGATTAATAACAAAATTTAACTCATTTATCCCATTCATGTTTAAAGTAAATTTGATTAAAACGTTGTTTGATAGAGGATACAAAATTTCTTCATCATACTTAAATCTTAGCAATGAACTTGACTATTTAAGAAACTTATTTTTGAAAAATGATTTTCCAACTTTTTTAATTGACAAATTATTTAAAAAACTACTAACGATGAAAATTCAACCTTCTCCACCTATATATTCTGCTAATAAAAAGATTCTTTATATGAAATTACCGTTTTTAGGAAGAATTAGTTACGAAATTAATAGAAGAATAACTAATTTATTGAATACATCTTTCCCACAATTTAAGTTTAAATTAATTTTCATAAATGATAATAGGATTGGTAAATTCTTTAAAGTTAAAGAAAATCTGCCGTTATCTTTGTGTTCTTCAATTGTTTATTTATATAAATGTGATAGCTGTGATGCTTTCTACATAGGAAAGACCATTAGATGTCTCTCCACACGAATTGCTGAACACAAGGGTATCTCAAGTAAAACTTTAGAGGATCCCCACATCCACCCTATTCGGCCATTTATAATCATTCTTCCAGGTTTAATCATCATATATCGGATCAAAATTTCAAAATTTTAGACCATGGAAATGCTGAAGATTTGGAAGTTTGGAATCTTTATATATTTGGATGAAGCCCTCCCTAAATGAAAATCTACAATTAAATAACTTAAACATCCTTAAGTGAAGTTGAATTTTCTCTATTTTTGGTTGACTCTTCTAACTATTTAGTTAATTTTTTATTTTTACCAAAAAGTGAAGCAGCACTTCTATTATTATTTTATGATCATTTTAACTGTTTTAGTTTGTTTTTATTATTATGCATTCAGCCTTGAAAATGGGTGTTTTGTAATAACCCGAAACTAGTCGGGTTATATAAATAAATTTACAATGT